>APFE031364912.1:0-15620 GCA_000404065.3 Pinus taeda
CTCTCTCTAAACATTATGGATTACATAAGTCTTCAGAAATATATTTCTTTTAAACTTAAAAAACTATAGCTAAATAAAAAAAAAAAAATTATAACTAAAATTAATGGAAAAGTATCTACTCATTTTAATTTCTTTTAAAAACATTATTACAAAAATAATATTATAAAAATAACTTTTATCAATATATAAAGAATACAAACAATGTTATCTATTGAATTTTGGTTGTCATTGATGTCAACCCAAGCAACACTAGAATATTCCCCGCCTTTGTTGACTAAAATGACATGGCAATTCATGGTTTTTTGAAACAAGACCACCTTTATTGGATTCTCTTCAACTTGCTAATTCCGACGGTATATGATATGCTAATTTCGACGGTATATGATACGTCACGAGAGCTACAAAGTGTAAGAGATGAAGCCCCCATCTTGCTAATTTTGACGATATATGATATGCTAATTCCGACGGTGTATTATACGTCACGAGAGCTACAAAGTGTAAGAGATGAAGCCCCCATCTTGAAGGTCAAAACCTGAAATAAGGCGACATGACAACTTATTAATGATTCGTGGGCTTAAAAGAAATTTATTAAATTAATGTTTGCTACAAACTATGAGATTTGAAATTTGAATTCCATTTTCCATCCTTCATTAAAGTCAACCTAAGGTTAAGAATCATTTTGGCTCCAAAAGAATTTGAATTTTAAAATTCAAAATAGCCTTCTAATTCAAGTTGGCCTCATTTAGTTTTTTGGTCCCAAATGAAAAAATAATTTTAATTTTAATTTTATTTTCCCTTCGAAAATTGCTAGTCAGCTCCCTCAATAATGTCTTGTAAAAAACTTTAAGGGCTATTATTTTCCTCATCAAACACAGATCTAAAGTTTAGAAATCCTTGCGGCCAGGAGTAGTCGAAGCATATCTTAAGGAGTTGTTGAAGTTCTGAGTTTGGTTTGGGCTTAATGTTTATCTCTCTACCATGGGTATACGCTGGGTTCCTTCTCTGTTGCAGGTGGAATGGCTCTTTTGATTTTGGGTAAAATTCAGAGTTTTTGTGGTGTAAGTGTGACCTCAGATGTTTAAGCTAAATCCGGCCATGTTCTTGCAACGAACCTAATTGTAGCTCATAAAGATCGACAATTTCTTAAAAAATATGATTGATAGAATTCAATACCAATCATTGAAAGAGTTCCAATCATTGAAAGAGACTTAGAGTAGGATGACCTTTTTTTCCTAAAAGAATTGTATGGAAAGCATACTTTTTAGATTGTGCCGAATGTTTGACAAATTACATGATTTTAAATCACTCTTAGTACTAGTTTTTGTCATAAAAAATGGAAATCACGTGAATCTCTAATACAATAAACAAATTGTTGTTGAGTTTTTTTACATTCTCTAAATGCAACTTATCAAATGTATTTCTGACACGATTGTGATCTTAAAACAAAATTATGTGTCAGAGTGTATACATATAGTCCAAGATGAAGCACATCTACTTAATTTCACAATAAGTAATTTATTTGAACCCTATCACTGAAAAATACATCACTCCTATTCCAACTAACAGATTCTTATTTAATGTTTTTGGGTTTGTGTCATGAATAACAGATTCTTATTTAATGTTTTTGGGTTTGTGTCATGAATAACAGATTCTTATTTAATGTTTTTGGGTTTGTGTCATGAA
Source organism: Pinus taeda (assembly GCA_000404065.3). NCBI lineage: Eukaryota > Viridiplantae > Streptophyta > Pinopsida > Pinales > Pinaceae > Pinus > Pinus taeda. Next base: position 1,684 of record APFE031364912.1, read on the forward strand.
TATATGGGTTTATGTCATGAATTTATGGATAAAGGAAAAAGAAGGAGAAATAGAAAAATCACCTTTTTATTTTTGGATGGATGGGATCTCATGGAAAAGAGTGAGCAACCAGAATTAAGGTGGTAAAAATAATGAAAATTCATAAAAAAGAAAAATAAATTAATTTGAAGGTAAACTTTGCATGCATTTAATAATTCATTTTATTATTTTAAATAAAAAATTTAATAAAAAGTATTTAAAAAATATTAAATGGATATATAAAAAATTAATAATATATTTCTTAGAGAATTTTTTCGGATTGAGATCACATAGGATTTTTGGGGCCTAGCTCAATCAGAAAAGTTCTCTCTCTAAACATTATGGATCACATAAGTCTTCAGAAATATATTTCTTTTTAAACTTAAAAAACTATAGCTAAATAAATTTAAAAAAAAATTATGACTAAAATTAATGGCAAAGTATCTACTCATTTTAATTTCTTTTAGAAACATTATTACAAAAATAATATTATAAAAATAACTTTTATCAATATATAAAGAATACAAACAATGTTATCTATTGAATTTTGGTTGTCATTGATGTCAACCCAAGCAACACTAGAATATTCCCCACCTTTGTTGACTAAAATGACATGGCAATTCATGGTTTTTTGAAACAAGACCACCTTTATTGGATTTTCCTCGTCTCGCTAATTCTGACGGTATATGATAATTTTGACGGTATATGATACGTCACGAGAGCTACAAAGTGTAAGAGATGAAGCCCCCATCTTGCTAATTGCGACGGTATATGATATGCTAATTTCGACGGTATATGATATGTCATGAGAGCTACAAAGTGTAAGAGATGAAGCCCCCATCTTGAAGTTCAAAACCCGAATTAAAGTGACATGACAACTTATTATTGATTTGTGGACTTAAAAGAAATTTATTAAATTAATGTTTGCTCCAAACTATGAGATTTGAAATTTGAATTCCATTTTCCATCCTTCATTAAAGTCAACCTAAGGTTAAGAATCATTTTAGCTCCAAAAGAATTTGAATTTTAAAATTAAAAGTAACCTTCTAATTCAAGTTGGCCTCATTTAATTTTTTGGTCCCAAATGAAAAAATAATTTTAATTTTAATTTTAATTTTATTTTCCCTTCGAAAATTGCTAGTCAGCTCCCTCAATAATGTCTTCTAAAAAACTTTAAGGGCTATTATTTTCCTCATCAAACACAGATCTAAAGTTTAGAAATCCTTGCGGCCAGGAGTAGTCGAAGCATATCTTAAGGAGTGGTCGAAGTTCTGAGTTTAGTTTGGGCTTAACGTTTATCTGTCTACCATGGGTATACGCTGGGTTCCTTCTCTGTTGCAGGTGGAATGAATCTTTTGATTTTGGGTAAAATTCAGAGTTTTTGTGGTGTAAGTTTGACCTCAGATGTTTAAGCTAAATCCGGCCATGTTCTTGTGCCGAACCTAATTGTAGCTTATAGAAATCCCATTGCAAAACTCATAGAAATCCGCATGTCTGAAAGGAATTCGCTGTCTGGTTCTAAAGCAATCCAAGAATAGTATACCTTCAAGCTTTGTTGTTGGTTAAGGGACATTTCGCCACTCCTGAAGGTCATTTATTCAATCGTCTTGGAACAGAGTGGTAAGAATCTGAGCCTCTGAGGCACTTATGTGATAACAATTCGACACTATTTAGGGCTCAATTCAGTGAAGACCCAAGCTTTGTTTGAAGGGGATATAGGTGGGCTACAAATATGTGAACAATTTGAGTTCTAGAGAAACGTTGGCCTAACAATTCGACACTATTTAGGGCTCAATTCAGTGAAGACCCGAGCTTCGTTTGAAGGGGATATAGGTGGGCTACAAATATTTGATCAATCTGAGTTCTAGAGAAACGTTGGCTCATGACTTCTTGATGATCAATTGGTGCCATCCGCACTCTTCTAAAGTGTAATATTTTCCAAAGTTATAACCAGGAATTGGGTCATCTCTTAAATCCCCTTCGAGCCTTGTATACTTTATGGAAGATGAAAATCAAGTTAAGGCAGAGGTTGTTTGAATGCATTTTTTTAAGCCACCTTCTGCACAAAAATAGTTTCTTACAATGGTCATTAAGCAGAGTTTAAGACGGATCTGGAGGTTCCCTCTATTTTAACTACTGAACTTTAATTGGCTGAATTTTGTCACTGTTTCAAAGCTGATCTGGTGTGAAATTTCAAGCAAGTATCCTCATGCCCTAACCAGTGATTTAAGAGTTAATTCAACACTTATGCTTGGATCAACGTACATGTGGTTTTAATCTAGTTCTTCTAATATCATTGAAAGCACTATTCAAAGGGTTTGTAATTGATGATTGTTTGCCTTACAAGTTTGATCATTGGTGGAACTTGTCTAATAAGGAGACAATTCAATTTGACCAGAATTGCATTGGCAACATCTTTAATTTGTTGAACTTCAGAAGGCATCGAGGTACATGAACTCTTATTCAGTCTACTAGTCACATCACTTTGCAGAAAATTGTATAAGTATGGTTTGGGTAGTAGTATGGGTTTTACTGTTGAAGTAGTCTGGTTTGGTATTGTTTTGCAGAAGTTTGATTTTGTAAGTGAGTACTGTTGAAGTAGTCCGGTTTGGTATTGTTTTGCAGAAGTTTGATTTTGTAAGTGAGCTATTATCCTTGGTATGGGAGCCAACAATTGTTTGCATATTCGATTATCATTTTCAAGGTGATTGGGTGGTGCAAGGTAGGTGATTGACGTAACTTTCAAGTTGTAGCATGAAAACACTTTAGGGTGGCAGGGTGATGTTAGGGAAAGTTGGAGCATCCTTCCAGTTGGAGTTGAAACATATTATGTACTCATAAATTATTAAGAAAATGTTTTGTGGATTTTTTACTGGAAGGATTTCCACCTAAAAGTCTTTGGTGTGCTCTAAAAATTTAATAATTGTTAATTGAAAAGAAATATTGATTCAATCACCCCATCAATTTTTCCAACATTATCTAATATAAATAAAACAAAAAATATTTAACAATTCTTGATATATATATATATATATATATATTATATATAAATATATATATATATATATAATATATATATATAAGATGACCTATGTAATTTAGTCGTTTTTAATTGAGATGTAGATGTAGAGGTATGTAGGGTGTTGAAGAATCTTATTAGTAGTAATTGACAAAAGAGGGCGTTGGAGCATCCTTTCAGTTGGACCTAAGCATATTATGTACTCATAAATTATTAGGAAAGTGTTTGGTGGATTTTTTGCTAGAAGGATTTTCAATTAAAAATCTTTGGTGTACTTAATTTTAATGTGTTGATGTTTTATCCTTATTGGTAATGCTATGAAAATTAATAATTGTTAATTGGAAAGAAATACCGATTCAATCACCCTATCAATTTTTCCAACATTATCTAATATAAAGAAAACAAAAAATATTTAATGATTCTTGATCTATATATATATGAAAAATTAAAATTACCTATGTAATTTAGTCGTTTTTAATTGAGATGTAGATGTAGAGGCAGTTTGGACAACGTTCTCTATTCTAGAGTACATAAATATATTTTAAAACAAAAAGTAACTAACAAAATATAAACATTTTTTAAAAAATGAAATGATTTTATATTTTCTTTATATTCTATATTTCACATGATAATAAAATTAAATAAAAACAAAAAATGTAACACATTCCATTTCATTGTTACTAAGAAAAAAATTGTAAATGCTGCATATATACATATATATATATATACCCTTCATTACATTCCTCATAAGTTGCATTTGTTTTAATCAATGTATTTATGTGTGTCGTAAGTTTGATTTGTTTTGATCAACATATTTATGTGTTAACCTTTACTTGGAATATATTTTAAAATGAGAAACTGTTTGTCCTAGTGAAGCTTTATTATAGAATCCTCTATGATACTTAATGTTAAGGTTTCAAATTAACTTGAAATTTATTTAGTTTTTTTTCCCTTGTTTTTCTACCCATACTTTAGATTATATTTTAAAATTAGAAACTAGGTTTTTTTAAAGACTTTTCAAAAAGTTTAAATAAAAACATGCATCTACAGAATCTACACAAAGGGTTGTAAGCTATACCATCACTTTCACAATTAAATCTTGATCTTCAAGCCATTTGAATGTATCACATGAGAAAATTCACATAAAATCCAACAATTACAAAAAAAGACTTCACAACTAAAATAAAATCAAACATATAAACTATTAATGAAAAACCAACCATATAAACTAATGAAATGCAAGTGAAATATGATGGTAGGTCTCTGCAGTTTGGCATCAAGATCCACATAATTATTATGTTTAAGGTGGTATCAAGAAATTGTATTATCAAGATTCACATAATTATGTTTAAAGTGGTATCAAGAAATTGTATTCAATGGTAATTACTAAATAAAAAGGGTCACAGATAATCCTAATTCTTAGATTTATGTTGAGATAATCCTAATTCTTAGATTTATGTTGTCTATATATATATATATATATATATTTTCTGGGTCTTCATCAAAACAAAAATCTATGGTGAAAAACCCTAGAAAAGTGATAATTTTTAGATATAACTGTAATTGAATCCAAAATGTTCTGAAAATCCCAACTCAACTTTGGTTGGATCAACTACATTAAAGATATATATTCTTTGTGCAAAAAATACAAGGAATAAATATGAAGCAAAAAGGCATTTAATGTAGAGAAATCTAAACATTTCATAGAAATTTAATGTCTATTTTTTTTAAATATTAATATTGTATAAAAAATTTGTGTGTTCAATGGTAATCCAGTGTAAGAATTGGTTGAATTGAATACATTATTTTACACCACAAATACGGTTAATGAGATTAGAAAACACTTTATTTATATGAGTTAATGTCTAAAGAGAAATTTTAAAAAATATTAATATTGTAGAAAAAAATTATTGTGTTCAATAGTAATCCAGTATAAGAATTGGTTAAATTGAATAGATTATTTTATACCATAAATACGGTTAATGAAATTAGAAAACACTTTATTTATATGGTGATACTCTTGAAAATAATCCATAAGAATAATTTTCTCCCTTCCTTTATTATTGAATGACCCAAATTCTAAATTTGTATATGACCAACTTATTATATAGAAATTAAACTTCCTTTATTATTGAATGACCCAAATTCTAAATTTGTATATGACCAACTTATTATATAGAAATTAAACTTAATGTATTTGGCAACATGTATAAAACTGTTTTAAACCATTACAATTATTGGGAAATAAAAATAAAATTTATGATGAGCAACTGGCTTAAAAATAATTGGAAAACTAAAATAAAATTATCAAATATATTAAAATAAAATTAGAAAATTCTAATTATATAGGGTTTATTATTACTATTTTTAACCCATCTTCAAAACTCAAACTCGGGATGGACAAATTGAAACTATCTATTTTTCTGGGAAAAAAAACATTAAAATAATAAAGAAAACCAAAAAAATGAAAGTAATGTGATCCATCCTTTTGGAACTCAGAGAATCTAAACCATACGAAAGAAAACATGAAGGGTTATTTCTAAGCGGGAAAACGTAAAGAATCTAACAATACGAAACGAAAGAAAACATGAAGGGTTATTTCTAAGCGGGAAAACGTAAAGAATCGATTACGATTTCTCTTTCTCTTTCCAGAATACCTTGAGCTAGGGATTTAAAAAAGTAAAATAATCAAAATTATAAAGTGAAGGATTTCAAGAGTGATCAGAGAGAAAGAAATGAGGTGCAAACAGGGCAGCTCAAATTCAAAGCACACAGATAGGCATGATACATGGATTTCATTTATTCATTTTTCGTCTTTCTAAGAATATGAACCAGACGAATTAATTTACATTTACAGTCCGAAAACTTCAACAAATTTAATCTGTTTCTTTATTTATTGAAACCAAAAAAAACGAGGAAGTAAATAAATATGTTCGTTCTTTCTAGAAACCAGAGAGGCAATAACGCATAAAGGATTGTACACACTGATACAGCCAAGCAAACATAAGCAAATCTATTACTTCTCAAAGCCAGAGGAAACATTGTACCTGAATTAGAACATCAAGCGAAATCCAACTTATTACGTCTCAAAGCCAGAGGAAACAAACATTGTACCTGAAGTAGAACATCAAGGGAAATCCAACACCAATTCCAATTGTTCCATCGCAGCCCCTGCTTCCATCGTAACTTGTTTGGCCTGTCGGAAATCACAGGATCGAAGTGAAAACTTTTTTTCTTGCAAGATCTTGGCAAATTGCAATCAAATTAGGAAAGGGAAAGAAACGTAGAGATAAATATATAATATGTAATACAACTATATATTTGGCTTGATCTTCCTCCCTCGTTAAATTGAAATAGATATGTTCTTTCTTTCTCGAAACCATTGCAATCAAAGTAAGAAAGGGAAAGAAACGCAGAGATAAATATATAATATGTAATACAACTATATATTTGGCTTCATCTTCCTCACTCGTTAAATTGAAATAGATATGTTCTTTCTTTCTCGAAACCAGAGGCAAGAAAACATAAAAGGATTGTTTATACAGCCAAGAAAACATAAAAGGATTGTTTATACAGCCAAGAAAACATAAACAGATCTATTACTTCTCAAAGCCAGAGGAAACATTGTACCTGAAGTAAAACTTCAAGGGAAATCCAACGGCAATTCCAGTTATTTCATCCATCGTAAGCTGTTTGGCCTGTCGGAAATCACAAGATCGAATTCAAAACTTATTTCCTTGTATGATCTTGATTGGCAAATTGCAATCAAAGAAAGAAAGGAAAAGAAACGCAAAGATCAGTATAACTAATGTGATGTAATATTGCAAATCCACATAATATCCTACTTGATCTTCCTCCCTCTCTAGATTGAAATCAAATTTAATTCCAATCCACACTTACAATCAATATTTCAATATTATTGACACAAATTCACAGAATACTACGCCATCAAAGTATCTTCAGCTTGATCTTCCTCCCTCCTTAAATTGAAATCAAATTTAATTCCAGTCCACACTTACAATCACCGCTGATGTAGATCACTTCCAGGCTCCATGAATTCACAGAATGCTACGCCATCAAAGTCTCTTCAGCTGAGAGTTATCTGTCTCTTTCTCATAGACGAACATCCACCGACATGCACATAACAATAATTGAAACAACATTTCCACATAAACAGAAGGCAACATAAAGGCAAACAAAACAACATTCCAAACCCATATAAACAGAAGGCAACATAAAGATAAACCGAAAAACAAAGAGAAGGCAACATAAAGGCAAACAAAACAACATTTCAAACCCATATAAACAGAAGGCAACATAAAGATAAACCGAAAAACAAAGAGGAGAGCTCCAAAGACCACACAACAACATCGAGAGAGAGAGAGCACAGAGAGCCGAGAATGCACTGCAGGGAGAGGAAATATGTTATTATATATTGCATACAAAAGCTAAGTTCGTCTTTAATGCTTTAACGATCAAAATCTCTCCACCGTCGGATCCTGTGGTAACCCTTGGATCCCTTGGATCTCTGTTCATCAATTAACTTAGCGGTTGAAGGTGATTGAAATGCTTTTTATCACACAGCGAGAATCCAAAGGGCAAAGGATATTTGAAATTTATAAAAACTAAATATCTTCAACAACTTTTTCAAATTCAAAATTCAACTATTTAAATAAAGATTAAATTATAACAAGTATTATGTACAGATATAATTTATTACCTGATCTAGAAGCATTGTTTTTCGATGAAGAGTTATGCACTTTTGTTTTATATTGAAAATCAAATATGATATATTTTAGCTTTTTATTTTAACTACAGTTATATATTTTAATTTTATATGCAGATAATGTGTTACAAAATGGTCAACAAAACAAATTAAATCTTGTTTAATAAATTTATAATCAAATATCTTTAAGGCATTTACTTAGGTAAGTTTCTAATAACTTTAAAAAATATTTAATTTAGAAATATATAAAATAATATAAATAAACATATGTATTATTTTTAATTGATTATTTTTCATCATTTTATATATTTATTTTGAAAATATAGTGTATTTATAGATTAATTTAAAATTTATAAACAAACGAAGCATAATGTAAATATTCATGAAAATACAATGCAACTTAGCTAACTAAGAGACAAACACAAATAGAAATGGACATGATCAAGAAATGAGAAGCATGAATCATTTATTTCCAATGAACTGATGACAAATAGGTCTACAAAGAGACACAAAGGAAGATGCTATGAACAATGAGCCTTTAGCAATCCTCAATGGAAGTCCCCTTTTCCTTCCCCTTCTAAGATCTCTCTTCCTATGAGAAGTGACGATCCAATTCTAATGTCAAGTTCTCACTGAAGATAGGTGTTGAGAAATCTAGAGGGAAATGATTAGAGTGATTTCTCTTTCTTTGATAATTGATTGTGATGTCTTTTTACTTATCTTACTTATTCGCTTCACTTATTATTATTATTATGTTTGTCTATCATCAAACAACTACAAAAAACAAGAAGAACAAGAACATAGAGAGCAATACCCTCAAAGACCAAGTCCAACCTTTCCAGATGATGTGCTTTCCTTGTTCAAGTCAAACCCATTCAAATCTCTTCCAGTAGCACAACTTCGACTTCCAACTGTAGAATTTCAGCGTCCACTGCAGACCTGAAATTTTCGTCCCTCCTGCAGTTGTTGTTGCCACATGTGTGAACTTATTTTAGCCTCCCAGGACTTCCTTAGACCTTCGCTTGGCTTTGTCTGACTTTTGGAGCTTGAGGATGGATTCTTGTGACCTTCATTTAACCTTCTTGCCTTCTCTTCTTCAAGATCAAACTTGTAGAGGAAAACCCTAGATCTACTTCATAAACCCTAACCTTCGTTCGCACATGTGAGAGAGAAATAGCCCAAAACCAAGTCTTCTTTGTCCTCTTCCTTCTTCGCTGCCTTCTTCCTCTACTTCCTTCACTTTTATGAGTGAGAGATGAATGTACTCCAAGGAGGTCAAATTTCCTCCTTTATATAGACTTCTCAAAGGTGGACGACTCCTCAAATTAGGCCAACTTGCCATCTGCCAGGCCAACTTGATCTTGGAGGGTATTTTGACACTTTTAAAGACAACAATAATTTTATTTACAAGTTACAATGTGCCCGAAGGGGTCTTCAACTTATGACAATGACTATTTTGACTTCTTGACCTAGGAAAAACTATAGAAGCACTCAATGGGTGCTTGACCTTCAAAATAAAAGACCTTGAGCATGAAACCCATGCTCTAATAATAATAATAATAATAATTTTCTTTCATTTTACATTTTAAAAGAATCAAAAGTACATTTCATATTTATGAAGACCGAACTTAGTTACACATTTTTCAACATTCCCTCTTAACTATGGAGGTATTCATAAATGGTACATGGACATTCTCAATATGAAGAGATCTCATAAGAAGAGTCAGATTGGTAACCTATATGTTTAGCATCATAACAAACAACATTATCATATAGAAAGGCCTTGACTAACAACTCTATCTCTCCACAAGGTCAGAGCATAATGTTGGTGAGACCAATCATTTATAGACACCATCATCATTATCTCTCAAGGTACATACCCCACCCGTGTGTTCACAAAGTATGAACTTCCTTGGACTATTCTTATCTTTGATAACTAGTCCTTAAAGAATATCAGTCCACGATTACTCTCATCTTGGATTCCCTACCTCATCTTCAAAGAGTATCATATGCCAGATTTCTTACCCAATCGTCCATTCTGTCTTTCCAAGTGAAGACAAGAATGATGTGCCTATCTCTCCCTCTCAACTAGGGATGATACACCAAACCAAGCTTGCTTCTCAAATACACAATCTTCTTACTAGGAAGATATGTTTTTCAATATGTTAGCTACTTTCTCATCGATGGAGATATATTGTAGCTGCAATACACCATCTTGGACTAGCTTCCGAATGTAGTGATACTTTTTGTTGATATACTTCGTCTTTCCATGAAACACTAGGTATTTAGAGAATCAAATACAATTGGTGTTATCACAATGTATCACTATAGGGTCCATAGGTCCTTCAAATAGGTTAGATAACAACTTCCTCAACTAGATCACTTCTCTGCTTACTTCACAGGCTGCAATATACTATGCCTTAGCACTACTAAAAGAAATTGTATCTTGCTTTATGCTTATCCATGAGATCATGGAGGATCCCAAGCTGAAACACCCTCATATGCTTCTCCTTCCATCTTGATCACTACCTCCCCATTCGAAATATGTATATCCAATCAAGTGGACATCACTTCTTTTATTGCATTTTAGGCAGTAGTGGATGGTTCCTTGTGAATATCTCAGAATATGTGTTGTTTCTATTTAATGATAATGTTTTGAATCCACTTGGAATTGAATGAGAACATTTACTGCAAAGCATATGTTTGGTCGAGTATTCACCAAGTACATCAGGGAGTCAATTGATTGTCTATACTCGAAAGGATCCAAAGGGCTCAATTCAGAACTTCTTATTCTTTTCAAATTTGTGATCATTGAGGTTGTCATTGGTTTGCAATTCATCATGTCAAACTTCTTTAACATCTTGATCACGTACTTTCCTTGACCTAGATAAATCTCATCAGGCCCTTACCAGACTTATAGTCCCAAATAATAGCGCATCAACCCTAGATCCTTCATGTCAAATTCTGCTACTAGTTTCTTCTTACATTCTTCAATTCGACCTTCCAAACCTGTCAAGAGAAGGTCATCCACATACATAAGAATAATTACCGGCTCTCCCTTCACCACCTTAATATAAAGCTTTGGATCAACAAAAATCTTTGTGAAATATAATCTCTGAAGGTATGCATCCATCCTAGCATACCATGCCCTTGGTGTTTGTTTGAGGCCATATAATTCCTTCTTCAATCTGCACCCATATGCCTTTCTATATTTAACTTCAAATCCCAAGGGTTGTTCTATATGGACTTCCTCATCAATTGTGGCATTCAGGAATGTAGTCTTGACATCCATTTGGTGGATGCTCCATCCCATCGATGCTGCCAAAGAGACCAATGAACATATAGTTGTAGACCTTGCTATTGAAGAAAATCTCTCTTCATAGTTGATGCCTTCTTATTGAGAGAAGCCCCTAGCCACAAATCTTGCCTTATATTTATCAATAATTCCATTTACTCCATGTTTTATCTTGTAGATCCATTTGGAAGTTACCACATATTTGTCTTCAAGCCTAGGTACAATCTCTCAAACTCCATTCTTCATTATAGATTGTTATTCTTCATTCATAGCATCCATCCATTCTTGGTAATTGATAGATTCTTCGAAAGTGGATGGATTTGCTTCTATTAGTTTTTTCATTTAGGATGCATACCCAAAGTATTGCTTGGGCTTCTTGCTTTCCATGAATGTGACTTGAGCTACTCCATGACCTTTTGCATCAAGTAGTATAGATTTCAACCAGTTAGGTCTCTTTCTATTTTCAGGGATAACAAGTTGTATAGGTTCATTGGGACCTTCATATTCATGATTTGATTCTTCTTCTTCCCTAATAACTTCTTCAAATACTGGAAGTTCTTCATCATCAGAGTCCATAGGGAGATCCTTTGATTTCTTGAATGCAATACTTTCGTCAAATATCACATCTCGATTGACTTCTATTCAGTGTCCTCCCTTTATGTAGATCCTATAGGCCTCAGAGGAGTTACTATAGCCAAAAAATGTTCCCCTCATGCCTGATGGATCCAACTTCTTTCTTTTGTCCTTAGGTATATGAATATAGACAGGAAAGCCAAAAATCCGGAGATGATATACGGTAGGTTTCTTCCCAATGGATACTTCTTTAGGAGTTCTGCTTTCTAGTGACTTGTGGGGACTTTGATTTGTATGTATACAACTGCCTTTGTAGCCTCACCCAACAAAAATTTTGGAAATTCTTGATCATGTAACATCGTTTTTAGAATTTCTTCAATGGATCAATTCTTTCATTCTGCAACTCCATTTTGTTCAGGATTATATGGGACTATCAACTCCCTCTTAATTCAAGACTCCTTACAGAAAGCTATGATTTCCTTGGATGTATATTCTCCTCCATTATCAAATCTTAATATATTGATTCTTCTTTCTATAAGGTTCTCTACTTCAACTTTGAATTCTTGAAATTTTGTAAATAATTCATCCTTGGATTTCATTAAGTAAAACCAATTCTTCCTTGAATGATCATCTATAAATGTGACACAACATAGATGGCTTCCAAGTAATTGAGGAGTATTAGGACCACAGACATCAGAATGAATAAGATCCAAGATTTCTTTTGACCATGAAGCACTACTTCCAAATGGTCTCTTGGTGTTCTTACCCAATGCACATCCTTTGCAGACTCCTTCATGATCTTCTTTTACTTCAGGGATTCCATCTGCTGTTGAACTTAGAGTTGGAAGGATTTTGAAATGGAGATGACCAAATCTTCTATGCGAAATCTCACATGGGTTGATTTCAATGTGAACCAACGCCTGAGCAGGAGGAGATATCAACTTGTAAAGTCTTCCTTCATGAATGCCAAACACTATCATTTTCTATGCTTGGGTTTCTACTCCATACTACAACCTTTCCATCAACGAAAGCCACTTTATCACCTTTATCTTCTAAGTAAATTATTATGAAAACCTGGAACAAATAGGATGTTGTTGAGATGAATATGGCCTTCATTCTCTAGTTCTATTGAGGTTGATCCAATTCCTCTTACGGGGTAGCCCTTATTATCTCCAAGTTCTACAGAGTACAAAGATTTTCCTTTTGACAATGGCTTTAGTTGCTTGTGATGACCAGTCATGTGTCTTGATGCACCACTATCGATCACCCAAATGTTCTCATTTTGAAATGTGATAGTGAGTGCTGAGAAGAGTCCTTCATCTTTTGTCTTGGTCACTTTATTTTTTGGAGTAAATAGAAGATTCCATGCTTCCTTGGTACCTCCCTTGAGATGGCTTGCTACCTTTGAACACTTCTTGAGAAACTTCTTCAATGTAGTAGAGATATTCATGATGCCCTTAGCCAACCATAGCTCTGATACCATGTTGAGAAATCTAAAGAGAAATGATTAGAGTGATTTATCTTTATTTGATAATTGCTTGTGATGTATTTGTATTTATCTTACTTATTAGTTTCACTTATTATTAGTATGTTTGTGTATCATCAAACAACTACCAAAAAAAAGAAGAAAAAGAACAAAAGATATAGGTTGCAAGCCAAGGCCAAAACCTCTTCACTTGAGAGAAAAACCCACAAATCTTTTCTAGGAATTGTAGGCAAACCAACAACACCATTTTTCTTCAATAAGCGGAGACTGTCATAGTTTAAATGTCCAAATCTAGCATGCCATAATAAACTTGATGAAAGTGTACCTTCTTCATGATGAGAAATATATGAGAAATGTTGTGCATGAGCAGATGTTCCTTGCAGTTTGAAAAGCCTTTCTTCTTCTATTCCCCTCATGACAAGTGAGTGATCAGATGCTTTTCTTACCTCAAGCTTGCCATCAAACATAAGAATGGAGTGACCTTGCTGGCGGATGTGGACCAAGGAAAACAAGTTTCTCTTGAGCTGTGGGAGATATAGAACATGATCCAGAAGAAAGTCTGAAAGATTAGGCAGTTTAAGCCTGATTGTGCCAAGCCCAGATGGCTTGATTTTTGACTGATCTGCAAAGTATACTACTCCATCAACATTGTCAGTGAAATCTTCAAAAAATATTTTCTATGAGTCATGTGATAGGTTGCTCCTGAATCAAGCAACCAATCATTTTTCTAGGAAGCAAGTAAAGTATTAAACAAATCTTCATTTACTCCAATGTTACATTGTGCCTCAACATAGTGAGTGGATTCAGGTGCTTTACCTTT
>APFE031364921.1:0-12144 GCA_000404065.3 Pinus taeda
TATTAATTTAGTCTTGACCTGGACCTTGAATTCTAAATTAGCTGTTAGGTAGCCGTTAGTGTTGGGTAGCCGTTAGAGTCTCTGCTCAGTCTATTTAACATGCTAAGCCAGATTTGTGTCTTCAACTCGTCCTGATGATGAACCACACTAGTTGGTTCAAAACGCGTCGACAAAGATCTATCCTATGTGATTTACGCCGAAGCTCTTCTTATAAATATGATGGATCACAGAAGCCTCAATTCTACAATAAATATGTTGTCAAGCAGAATCTCAATAAAGTATCCAAACGAACTAGTTTCATTTATCCTTTCTCTTTCTGGTCATAATGTATGAACTAAGAAAGTTTAAGCAAATTTTGAAACATATTATTTTGATCTTTCACTACGTGTGTTATGGCTTAAATCATATACTATTTTGAGTGAAATTGTGCTTTTCTGGTATCTTGAAATACGTTATATATATATATGATTATAATCTATCATTAAAAGAAAAATTAATTGTTCATTTTTATTGATATCAAAAATGATTACACTGGTAAACGTGCATGTCTACAACATAGGGGTCAATTATAATTATTTTCCAAGATAATCAAAATACAATTACTCAAAAAATTATTGAGACAACACTTAGGCCAAGGATACATATGTAAATTACTTAGATTTACTGAAGTAAACAACATACTGAGTGCCATAACAAAATAACAACTAGGAACTACTGACATTACTTAAAAGAAACAAAAGTTTAGTGGTTACAAAAAATAGCAAGTAGCTACCATTAGCTAGTAGTAGACACAAAGCATAGTGGACGTATTAGTCCAAAATGATAGCTATTGAGTGACTAGAGGAGTTTGCATGGGCAGTGTTCTGAGGTGGGGCAGTGTTCAGAGGTATGACATTGATGATTGCGTTCTCATCCTGATGGTCATTGGATTTTGTCCCTGAGTCGAAAACCTCAAAGCGTTCTCATCCTGATGGTCGTTGGAGTTTGTCCATGAGTCAAAAACCTCAAAGCATTCTCATCTTGATGGTCATTGGAGTTTGCCCTGAGTCGAAAACCTCAAAGCGTTCCACTCGATTTAATATGACCACCATATGATCCAGATCATACCTAATGTCTCTCATTATTCTCTTAATCTCCTCTTGTCCAACAACTTATCATAACTTATCAAATAGTACAAGATGGCCCTTTGTCCTATCTTAAAGTTGCACGTCTCTATATTGTACATTACTTTATCAAAATTTGACCCGAATAAAGATCAATAAAAAACAAAGGTAGCTTAAAAGAAATATTTTATTTCATAGCAATTACTTTTAGTTGTGTCAAGAGTTAAGTTTTGGCCATAACCACAATTTGGCAATTTGGATTGGTGTTTTTCATGCAAGAGTTTGTAACATTGTTTTTTAGATATTTTTGAAGAATATTTCATAGTGAATTCTTAGAATAGAATGGAGGATGAGAAAACTCATAGTATGATTATGGTAGCTCATAAAGTTCAATCCTTTATTAACTTATTCTATTCATTTGGTGACAAATAAAATATGTTTAAAAGTGTTGGTAACTAGACTTTGTTATTTTAAAACCTAAGTTACATAAGCCTTATCTTGCACTTAATTTGCACAATACAAGTGTAGGAAATTAGTATTAGCTACAGTCTCAATGGTTTGAATATTTTACTTTTGTAGATCTTTCTTTTTTGGTGTTTGTTCAATTATAGTAGTGTAATGGGAAAAACGTATCCTTTTAGAGTAAGAGATGGGGTTCAAACCCCTTTTAGACTTTTTAAAGCTGCTAATTTAGTATAGGCATATAGGTGATGGAGTAGAAATCCTATTGAAAAGCCACCGTGGTTTATTGGAATTAATTTATCATAATTAATTAAATAAATATTTATGGAACATACTCGAAAAAATTATACACTTTTCTTGAATATTAGATGTTAGACCATGTTAAGATGTTGCATGAATATTTAAGGCTAGAAAATTTCAAAACCTTATGTGAGTAATAGAGGCTTTATTGTGTGAAAAATAGGTCATACAGTTAATTAAACACATGTCAGACAAGTGTAAGATGGAATTCCACACCCCTTGGTAGAATAATTTATTATGTTAATGTAGGACTAAATTTCATACTTCCCCATAAATTAACCATATGTGCTCCAATATTTTATCACTTAAAAAGGCTTATTAACAGAAAACTAGGTTTTCCTTGTGGGGCACATCTTCAACCAAATTATGCAAATTGGCCAACTAATGTATTTAAATGTAGAAGTGGATCAAACATGTGTATTAGCATCATTTATCACCAAGGAGATGATATAATCTAACTCTAGGCAAATTGTCTATACATGAATAATGACTTATTTGAATTCATGGATTGGATCAAGTGTATTTTCTAATGTCACTACAAATTATGGAGATGACAAACTTTAATTTTTACCTCCATGACTACAAAAACACGACTATTAAAAATTCCCACTAGAGTGCCTATGCTCCCTTTTTGCTAAACAAATTACATGGGAAACACATCAAAGCTATCTTACATCCAATGGTTGGAAATCCACCTGTGTCTACTACACATTACTTCTAATGGCACGTAATTCAAACTTTGTATATAGGTGGTAGAGCATCATTAATCTCAGTAACCAAGGAGGCACACATTTTTCATGGCTTTTTGTCCTATTTAATATGCAAAATTCAATTACACAATTTTCTCTCTATGGTTTTCCAATCCAAAAACCATTTTAGGAGATTTTAAGCAAGACAAGGGAATACATATGGCATAGCTAATTCAATCTTGCGCTAAGGACATATACAAAAAAAATTATAATCATAGGCCAAATTCATGTGCTCAGTTATCGATTTTTGGTTTCTCAAACCTAAAACTAAGAAATGTTATTTTAAGTTTGGGAATGAAGATTTAGACAAGAATCCCTTTCTCTATAATGATGTCCCTCATTCTATTCCATTTCCCTATAGGGATCCCGTGTTACTGGTTAGGAAATCTCAATACTAGAAGCTCTAGAGAAGCATTAGAGAAGAAATAGAGAAAAAAAAAAACTAAAGATGCACCATTAGTTTCATGGAAACCCTAAGAAAAAATAAGTTTTCATCCTACAACACCCCTTGACACTACATAGAGAATTGCAGTGCTCCAAGTCACCTAACAAGAAGTATTGATTACTCCAAACCCTTAAACAAGGAGTGTTGAAGTGGCTAGGGTTGCTATAGTGAGTAGATAAGCCTTTGATAGGGTTAAACATTTATTGAATAAAGGATAAGGATGACATGACCTAATTGAATCAAGTTAAAATTGTGTCTAGATTCATCCATCCACCTTGTCAACTCAACTCTAAAAGAAAAGATATTTCATGAAACAAAAAAGAGAATATTGAAATAGCGAAAAAATGTTGCTAAAGTGACAAGAGCTCAACCTTGAGATACATTAGTACCTTTAGTAACTCTGATTGTAAGTTTTGGTTAGAGGAGGAGCCTCGGGTCAAGGAACTTGGAGGTGTTGCAACTGCTATAAATGCATTTTTTTTAATGATTATGATTTCCCTACATGATCTTGTATTCTTTTTTGTTTATGATTACATTATTATATTGTTATTATGCTACTAACACTTCTATTGAACCAGATTGGATACTTGGTTGTTTATGGTCTCTATTTGCAGTTATAGGATTGGGAGATTGTGACACGATTTGAGGAGTAATAGACTAGCCAAGAATCAAGTTAAGAACAACATTCAAGAAAATGTTTGTCGTATTTCCTTCCTTGTCAATTTATAACAGTTTTCATGCAGGAATATTCAATGGCATAAGTAAGTCATGGATATGTATGTGTGTCATAGGTCTTGGGTTGAAGCCTATAGATGCATGAATCTTGAGGGAAATAACTGTGTCATGTGTATTTTTCTACCATAAGTCTTGGGAAATCCTATGGAATAAAGAATTTGGAAACCAAGACGAAATTCATATAAATATAAATGGAGTCTCAAACTTGGAAATACCCTAGTGTGTTTGTTTTTTAGTTCTTTAACAAATTATTTGTTTTCTTTTTTTGATTTTTATTGTTTCTATGAGTAGTCATTAGACACTCTGATAGGATTATATTTGAGAATATGTACCCAAAACTTGAGAAATTGAACTTAAACCTCATCAAAGCTCTTGCTATTTCTAGATAGAGATTTGAAGCTATAACCACTACCCTATCAAAGCTCTTTTAGAGAGTTGTGATGCTGTATCTAGCCATAGATTAAGCATTGAAGCCTTGCAGAAAGGTTTTTCAAGGCTTTGTTTTTGTCTTTATCATGATTTCCTGCAAACTCCTAAGCCCATAGCTTAGGTCAACATAAAATTTGATTCATAAGAGTATGTACTCGATCAGAACATCTCAGATTCTCTCAAAGTTAGTGGATTTGGCATCATCTTAAGGATATTGAATATCATCTTAGGTTTTATTCCTTATAGTGACATTAGGATTGAGTGAAACTCTAATTCCAATGTCTTGTAACTTTTATGTTTCTTCCTATTGGAATTAAAGTTTTGAGTCTTTAGATTACTCTTTTTTGCATGCTTGCTAGTAGGTAGAGTTTTTAGGTTTTGGGTGCCTTTTTCTTTTTTTTCCTTTACATTGTTTTTGTTGTTTTGAGTATTTTTTTTCAAACATAACTGTGAATTTTAAGGATGGAAATAAAGGTGTGGTAACAACCTATATTCATTTTTCATTGAAAATATCTCACCCTATTTTCAATATTTTTCTTTGAAAGTGAAATATTATACATGCATACTTTTCATGCATTCCCTTAAAGACAAGTCAAATACACACCATTTTAGTTTCATAACATAACCCTAGACTGAATCAAGAGCCACTAAAAGAAAAGTAACTAAAATTGATTAGACATAATTTCCTTTTCAATAGTAGCACACTCACATTAGCTTAGTATTTTAGGGTTTTGTAATAGGTTGGAGAGGGCACTCTCCAAGGCCATAAAAAAAACACTAGTCACACTAGAGTATGTGGAGTGATAGACCCACTTCATTGGGTTTAGATGGTGTGAATTATGCACGTATTGGGTTCTCCTTCGTGAGGCTTTGCACTTAAATACCCTACCTTTGTGTGTGGACTTGACCCATGACTATTTCCCAAGGCCAATTGGTTGTAGGTGGTAACCTTGTGGTCATTATCTTAGGGAACCTACACAAGTGACTATGGGTGGGGTGTGCCTACAATTTTTGGGATAAGCATTGTTAAAAACAACTCAAATCCCCCATTAGTGCTCACTAGTAATAAATGGCACTTGTGTCGAGTATTGAGTCGGTAAGTATGAGGCATGACTAATTTTCCCTTTCATATCTTGATGGTTGACTTGGACCTTTATCAACTAAGCTCTAACCAAAGGAAGATGCCTTGAGTCACTTGGGTTACCTGTTTACCTCTCTTATATTTTCTAGGTGTGTATTGTGTGGTCTAAGTCTAGTTGGCCTTAGGTGTTGCTCTCTTTTATGTCATAAATTTCATATTTTCATTGTAGATGAATTTAATCTATGTCATTCTCCTATAGACATTGGGACCTTCCTCCAAAAAAGGGGGGTCCACCTTATGATATATGTTAAATTAAAACCACAAACAATGTTGACTTAGACTTACCCATTTTAGGGGACATTGTCATTAGTTATCGGGAGGTCGAATAGATAGTGAAAGAAGCGGTTGATGAAATTTTGTCACCTAGTTCTCATCCTTCAATGACCCATATCCATTGACCCATGTTTACAGTTGTTGGTGTATATTTAACCCAATCATTTTGTTCAAATGATCTTTATCAATATTTTATTGCAGTTGGTGCGCACCAGATGGAAAAACCTAGTGTGACAACCCCTAGCGTCACTGGAGGTGCCCTTGAGGAAAAGTTCATACCATCATCTACTACCATAGGTATAGTCTCCACAACGCACACATCTTCCATTTTCCCATATTGGCAAGCTAACCCAAGATCATTATTACCCCCTTTTGATACATCTAGTTTAGGTGCTTCCACAACATCAACAATGGTCCTTTTGTCCACATCTAGTGGAAGCTCTAGTGCAACTACAAGTAGTGTACCCACATATAATGTCAAAGGTTCAAACCTTGTCTCTATGTCTAGTATATGGGGTCCATCCTTTGGTCCCAGTGTGTCTGTAGGTATTTTTTTCACACCCAGTGCTAGCTTCCTTTCAATTATAATATTAATGCTACATCCATTAGAGAAATTTTGAGGTCTAAAATGGGCATCCTAAGGAATATTATTAAATAATAGTGGAAATAATAAAATAATATTATATTGCATCATCAAATTTTAGAGGGAAAAAATAAAAAAACAACATTTTCAGCTCGTATTTTCAACTCATATCCCTATGTTTTTACTCAAATTTCGAGCAAGAACACTTGTTGGATGCAAAATTTAATTCCCATCCAAGGAATACCCATGTTTCATACTTTCGATGGACCCCTCTACATGAAAAATGTTTTTTTTTTCTTTTTTTTCTTAATTAAACTATTCTATTATTTACATAAAAACCAGAGTACATTTACATGCAAGCTATCTGAGAGATCCATCTGCCTGAGAGAGTAGCAAGCTGGATCAACCAAGTGTATCCAAAAAGAAGGACTACCTGTTTCATGCCCTCACAGGGCGTTTGAGACCAAAAATCATTCCCACACAGGGGAGGACAGAACTGACATCCTTGCACAATATTAACCATCCACAAAACAGAAGACCAGACCAGAAAGTAACCGACCCTACTCCTCAGTGATGGCAGATTGCCACTAAGACACATTGACATACAAGCTAGTTGACACGTAGACGAGCCAGAGACAGATGGACAGAAGGACGTGACCAAAAGAAAGGAGAGAAACAGAACCCCACCCGAGATTCAGAACTTGAGACATCGCGGCGGACTAATCCTCCAGCTCCTCCTCCATAATTGGGCACGATCCATATTCCTCCTCTTCTTGCACCTTTCCCTCTTTCACCTCGGCCGCTTCGGGCTGCTTCTGTTTCCTCTCTAGCTGAGGGTCTAGCGTTTCCACGCCCTTCCCTTTGTCTGCCTTGGGCAGGTCAGTTTCTTTGGCTGTGTCACCCGGGGCCTCGAGATCTGGCTCAGCACTGGAGCCGCCCTCGTCCACGGTTTTGTCGATAAAAAGAACAGAGACGTGCGCATTAATTCGTGGACTATTCAGGGGGCTATCAAAGGAGAAAATTGCAGAGCCAAAGTAAGGAGCAGACGAAGTCCTAGGTGAGCTGGCCTCATGAATTAGCTATGCCTGAGAGAACTAGCACCTCCAAGACGCGGGCAATGACAAAGACAGTGGCAGTGAGGGCAGTGACAGGGAGGATGGGTTTCCGCTTCAGCTGAAGGCCGTGAAGACCCTCCACGACTAGAGCTGCGACGGCTCAGCATCCTCTAACGGTTCCTAACCATATTGACAGGGCAGTCCTTAGCCAAATTGAATTGCAAAAGACCCACAGGGGCATAAACAACCTGAACCAACAGACCTGGGAAGGAATAAATCAGACCAGGTCCTGAATTTGCCAGCACCAGCGACTGAACGGGAACCCCAGACCCTGCCCAAGTGAAGATGGTGATGCTAGGGCTGCCTCTGTTTATAGGACTCCATGCTCTCCCTCGGAGATCGCCCACCATTAAAGAGGCATTCAATTATGTATCAGAGCCAAACTCTACAACGCAGTTGGAGGAAGTCGGAGTGTTAATGCACCCAAACTGTCGTCCCATAGGCTTTAAGTTCACCTTTCGGGGGTGTCCTGCGCCACTACCTTCCAGGTCGCCTCTGCACATGGTTGGCATGTGGCTACCTTAATACCCCCGTCCCATCAACTTAATCAGGCTAGTTGGCACCCGCATCTGGGGCTCTACATGAAAAATGTTATTGCAATCATGTTTTTTCATTTATTTCTCATTTTTCATGTAGCAGAATCCATCAAAAGTATGCAACTTGGGTACTCCTTGGATAATGAATTAAAGTTTACCTCCAACGAGTGCTCTTGATTGGAATCTAGGGAAAACCGTAGGGAGATAAGTTGAAAATATAAGTTGAAAAAGTAGTCTTTTTTATTTTTTTTAATATTTTTACTTTTTTACTCAAAAAATGATGAATCATCCTGCATGGTTGACATCATTATATTGAATCCTATTTATTCTTATAAATCTGATTTTGGTTGTACATTTTTGTTTTGAGGCCCATTTTAGACCTCAAAATTTCTCTAATGTATGTTGTTCTTTGGCACGGATGGGGGAACAAATGTTTCTAAGGGATAATCTATGGGGAATTCAACATTTATGGGGTTCACCATTTCCAAGGAACTCTCAAGTTCCTTGGAATGTTAAAGGGGTTAGTGGTAACATTCCTAGTACTTGGTATTCTCCTTGGGGTACCAACTTCTTTGCTGATCATTTTGATGTAGAAGGTTTTCCTATTTATGCACCCTTTGATCCTAGAAGTCAAAAACATTTTGAGAGTGCTTTTTACATCAGGGGTCCACCTCTTAGGGGAAATAACCCTTATGTTTCTAACATGGGCCCTAGAGCTAAGCCCTTGGATAACCCAACTTTTTCAGGAAGCCCCTCCATCTCCAGAAACCAAAAATTAGGAGGGTAATGGAATCCATCTAAATTGTAGGGGCCAAACCCTCTCTAGAATCCATTCAAAACACATTTCTTGGTCAAATTTGTGTTACCTAATCTCTCAAATATTAGGAATAATCCCATAAAGCATAATCTTACAAAGGGTACAATTATAATATAATGGGACCATGAAATGTTCTAGCCTAGATAACAATATAACAATAGAAATGAAATCACTCCATATCTACGGCTTAATAAGGGGTTTTAGGTTCAAGTTGGGGCTTATATATGGATTAACATTCCTCTCTGATTCAACCAGATGTTGTCCCAAAAACTTGAATAATTGTTAGTGTGTTTGCATGAATAAGTCATATTCCCATATCACCTCTTCTAGTACTAGGTTCCTTTGTTTGATGAGGTACTCCATAATTGATGGATTACTCAATTGCTTAATCATTATTTCAAGGATTATTTCTACTTCTAGTGTGATTTTTCCCTCTTCATTTATCTTTGGTTCACTTCTAGGTTGCAAATGAATAACATTGTCACAAACTCGAGCAAGTGGAATACACTTAGGAATTATTCCAAAAATATTATAATGATTATTGATAACTTTATGGAGATCCCTTGACATAAATAACATTAATGTTTGAAAAATTAGTGAACAAAATTGTGCAATTACACCCTAATGCCCCTTTTTAAGTAGTTTTGGCATTCCATTCAAGTTGATCACTTTAGAGGGTTTCTCTTGATACCTCTAATATCATTTTCATCTCCTTCTAAGGTAAATATTATGAAGAGATCTTGAAAATAAAGTATGATTGTAACCATTAGACCCCTAATGCAACATCAACACCATCCATTTGTATCACAATCACATGACTATCCAATAAATAATCCTCCGTATTGAATTGAATGCTATGACACTTCCCTAAAAATTTTGTGGTACCTCCATGTATAATTATTACTTGAAACTTCGGTGCTAGATATACAAATAAATTGGGAATTTTTGCTAATTTATAGTTGGTGAAGTTATGGGTACTACAAGAATAAATAAGCAATGTTACCTTTTTATTTTTTATATGTCGTTTTATATTGAGGGTTTGTGGAGTATTGGTGTCGACCAATGCATGGTAGGATATTGTTGGAGTCATCTCTTCTAGCTCCAGATCTTGTGATGGTTCCAATTCTTGATCTTCTTCCTCTTCACATTATATGTAGAATCATTTCTTCTCACTACATTTATGCCCCTTATTGTGCTTGTTTCCATAGTTGAAGCATAGTGCATCTTCTCTTCTTTCATCCATTTGCTCAAGAGTCAACCTTGATCTAGATTTATGAAGGGAAAAAATGAAAATACATATTTATAACCAAAACATAGAGATACTGTGAAACTTGAACTATATTAAGAAATGGAAGGTGTTGAAACTGTAAAAATGTAGAATGAAACAAACTAGCTTGAATGGCAATATCTTATCTTCGAGAAGAGATGTGACAACTATGCACCTTCACCAGAGTGAGGTATAATGAGGCCAAAAGGCCCTTTATAACATCATAAGTAATGAGGAAACCTTAAACATCCAAAAAATATAATCCTAGGATATGAAACGCCAAAAGGCTTGTGGACCCCATTAAGGTTAGTTGGTACATCAACTTTCTAGGGTCATAAGTTTTGCCTACAATATCTATTTGGCATGCTTGGTAGCCTATTGTAAAGGTAAAACCTATGTTATCCATTTTTTCTATCCCTCTTGTAAGTATCCTTGTAATTGTAATTTCGGGTGATGCTCACACAGGCTTGTGTTTCCATGAGAGATGTGACAAGGTAGATGTCGATTAAGGCTGAGTCATGTCCATGTTGGCATTGAAGTGACACGGAACCACTTGAGTTCAGTGGGTTTTCCACGTAGGTGCCTTGTGGCAGGTCTTGCCTATGTGGTAGAGTTTATATGGTGATCCTTTAAAAGGGCATAATCTTTGCTCTAGGAGTCAGATCAAGATAAAATTTATGTTGTCGGAACGATGTTGACGAGTTGGATGTGATGATATTGTCCAAATTTGATTCTACCAAGTTTTGGAGGGAAGGAAATTTTGTAACCACATTTCCATGAGGAAACTATGGAGTTTGGGTTAGATTAAAATAAAACCTCTCACTAGGCTTAGTGAAGTCGAAGGGGGTGGGAGGGAACATTATAGAGCGATATCAAAGCATGGTTTAACATTGGACCTGGATGGCGTTAGAAATAATTAAATTTGGAGCTCTATTATAAAGTTTATTCTTTAAAGGATACTTTTTCATTGTCTGCGATGATTGTAGATTATGAGTTGTATGGCTATATGTGTTAACATCCCATCATTATAATGATAAGTGATTTGAAGGATAGATGTCAAATCTATTATTTTATTTCTAACTAGTATACTAACTTGAAAATTGATGTTTTAGATAGCCTTATATCCACAGTCTTATTGAAATTAAGCCAAGGTGATGGGAAATGTGTTTAATTATATTTTGATTAGATAATATTTATGTGTATGTAACAACACATAAAAAGACACCAAGGAACATCAAGAGAGTGAAGGGATGAGAAGAAGAATGGTGCAGTACACGAGGAAGAGGAATTGGTTGGAAAAAGGAGAGAGGAAGGGTCCCTTGGCTAGATGGACACTCTCAAAAGTTTAAAGGCTGAGTTATGAAGCTACAAGGTTGAAAATGAGAAGATTCTTAGATCATGGGAGAAGCAAGTTTAATTGAATTCATTTATACTACAAAGCCTATCAAATGTGAAAATATAAAAGCAACATGCGTTAGGTGTCAACCACCTAGTAAAGTAAAAATATTGACAATAATCATTAGACCTATGGAAGCATGAATTAAAGATTGATGGTGCAGAATGAAACAAATCCAAGAAAATAAATAGGTAGGAAAGTGAGGATACAATAAGAGGTGAAACTCCACTAAGTACTTTGGAGAGGAGGATGGGAAGTTGTGATCCATTTTCTAGTGTTGTGCAACTAAGAGACACTGTCAGCAAAAGAGGAAGGGAAAAGTATAGCTGATAGAAAAATTTAAGAAGGAAAAACCTCCTACATTTGATGGAGAGGTGAAAGAGGAAGAGGAAGTAGAATCATGGTTGCTAGGGATGAAGAAATTGTTAATAAATTTACCCAAGAACATAAATTAATTACGGAGAATTATTCAGAGAAACAAATATAAAAATAACCACCAGCAACCATAAACACATAAACACACATGTTTATCTCGGAAAACCCCAAATCCGGGGAAAAACAAAATCATAATTAATTTCATTATCCTTGGCCAAAACCCTAGCCAATACGGCCAAGTGAGCCTTCACCGCTCACCTCCAGGCCCTTTGCATTACAATGAAGTCCTTCCAGCCTTTTATAGGCTCCATTACATATAATACCACGGGCAGAATACCATGGGTGCACAATACAATGTGCCCCAAAACCATCACTATTTAACCTGGTCAACTTTTGACTCTATCCCGAGTCAAGTTTA
>APFE031364934.1:0-37661 GCA_000404065.3 Pinus taeda
CATTTTCTCCCTCTAATTCCGTTACTATGTACTTCTGGTGTAACTCTCGTTCAACCTTTATTTGATTTGGTTTACCGTTGTAGGGTAACCACATGTGCGACCAGTCGGTTGCGAAGTATCCATGGAGTTTTTCGGACCAATATCTGCTAAGAATTAGGCCATAGAATTCTGGGATATCAGCCACTAGAATGTCAATAACCTGACATATCTTCGGGTTGGATGACAATTTTATGGTTACTTGATTAAGTTCACCAATCACTTCGACTTGAGATCGATCAAGTTGAACTATGCGCACTGCAGATTTTTGTGGTTGAACATTTAACTTGGCACATATTGATCTGGGTAAAATATTCGATGAAGCATCGGAATCTACCAAACAATTGTGCACATTTTTGTTGAAAATTTCATAAGTGAGAAGAAACGGGGGAGTGTGAGATCTTGATCTTCCTCCAATCAAGGCGATGTCGTTTGGATCAATCTTATTGATCGCGCTAGTTGGAGGTCCTCCCATGTTGTGGGAAGCTTGAGAGAGTACAGCGGTAGGCAAAGATGCAATAGGCATGACATGTAATTCTTTCATCATTATCTTATGTTGATGTTTCAATTTGCTCAATTCGTAAAGGGTAATATTAGCCCTAGTCTTTTTCATGTCATCAATAATATTATACTCCATTTCATCCGACACTATCAGTGTTTTTGATGGAGTTGTTTGATCTGCTTGGACTGGGCTAGATTGAGTCGCTTTAGTGGTCGTTTTCTTTGTTGCGACTTTATCTTTTGTTGCAGGACTTGCGCTCTTTTGCTTAGAGGTAGTTTGGGGAGGATCAAGCTGATTTTTGCTTCATGTGCTAACTGGAAATACTTCTTGATCTTCTTCTTGTGGGAGGATGAAATCCCACATTCCTTGTAATTCTACAACTTCTTCATCATCAGTCTGCCCTTCAATGGCACTTTCTTCTTCTTCCTCTTCCTCGGATTCAGCATTTGAAATGGCATTGGGTGGTTTTGCATCCGTTGAAGGACCTCTTTTAAAAGCTCTGTAGGGATTTTTTGAAGAAGTTTCTGCTACTTGTTTTTTTATGTCAACCATCTCATTAGACATGGTCTTTAAAACTTTCTGCAATCCTTCCAAATCAAAAGGGTCTTTTTCTTGTTTCTTTTTGGAGTCTTCTTTGAAGGTGACTTTTTTAGATTTGCGTTCCTCTATCGCGGATCTCTTTTCCAGGGCTATTATGCGTTTCTCTACTGCTATCGCCTCTGTCATGTTTTCAACTAAGGTTGTTTTATTTGCTCTATCCACGAAGATTGTTGTGTTTGATGGTAAAGCAGTAATATACCATTCACATCGTACTTCTTCACTGGGTTGGGAAGCAGTGGGAATTTTGTTGAGAATTTTATTGAACTGTAAATTGAAATCTTTGAGAGGATTTTTAGCTTCGGCTTTAAGATTGGATAGGTCATTGATTAACGTTGCCGTTGATCTGTCATCACCAAACTTGGTAAGGAATTGATTCTAGAAGATATCCCAACTTGTGATAGACCCGGAGGGTAGTGAAAAGTACCATGACCCGGCTATCCCTTGCAGTGTATAGGGAAAAAGATGAACAAAAACGTCTTCATTAGTAACTCCGTTGAGATTGATAGAAAGCATGAATTTGTTTATGTGTTCTTCTGCTAGCATGCCTGCTTCTGGATTGAATTTGGGCAGCCATTTCTCAGGATGTGCCGGTATTTGACTCAAGGGCGCAGGCATTAAAACTACTCCAGGGTTGTTCCATGGAGACTGGGCCATCGTTGAGCTGCTAGTAGAGGAAAGTGCAAAAGATGATCCCTGTGGTTGGGAAGATGAGGATACTATGATCGTAGATGATTGAAGAGGGGTTGTGGGAGTTTCGGTAGTCGGATGGATGATGATTTGGAATGGAGGTGTGGGTGGTTGACTTTGCGGTGGGGTAGTTGAAATGGATGATGTAGACGAAAGAGTCTCACTGTCAGACTCTTGCGTTAATTTCCTCGCTCTTTTCCTGGTGGGAAGAGGCAACTCAGTTGGATGAATGCCAAATTTTTCACTCTTTAACCTGGTTAGGGGTTGAGCAGGATTGTGCTGCGAAGTCACACTGCTTTGAGATTTATTAGACCTCTGAGGAGAAACGAAAAATCCCTGAAGTTTGTGAATTAGAGATTCAACTTCAGGAGGTTCAATGGTAGATTGGTCTGAAATATAAGGGTGTGTAGTAGCGGTTGATACTCGAGCGACTTCTAAATCTGGATTTAAACGTACTAGGGAAGTCGGGGGAGATGATGAGGGCGATTTACTCTCAAAATGGTATTTAGATTTTGATTTCGGTGCCATTTATAGTTCAGGCCCTCCTTCTAGCGCCAAATATGTTGAAGCCCTAAAAATCGGGTCGACAACAAGGGGGATACCCGCCCTGTCCGGACCTTGGTTGGTATCTCCTTATCTGTTTGGTATAGCAGGTCCAACTGGGGATAATGGGACCAGTTTCCCAATCTAAGGGTGTGTGTGTGTGTAGAATCGGATGTTGCTGATCTAAAAGTTCCTATCTAAACTACTTTAATCTAACTCTATACTATTGTAATCTAATGAAAACATCACATCTAATCTATGCTAACCCAGGATGTAATTCTTCTATTATGCGATCTAAAGAGATTTCAAATAATAACTGGTAATAAAGATCATTCAGTGATTATAAGAATGGAAATCAATTAAGATGAACCACTTTGCATAAAAAGTTAGGCAAAACAGTTGTGAACAACATATCGCATAATAAGTTATTCACACATTTAAACATAAATAAATGGCTCCACCGTACAAAAGTGCCAAATGGTAACACAAACATTCATGTAATAACATGTAAGCAACTAAAAACTGTATATTGCTTTAAGAATATAAGCAGAAATGGTCAAGAGATAAAAGTACCATTTATGACTGGTCCTACTCATAAGCTTCAAACAACAATGACTTATCTCTCCTTATTATAATATCTACTAAGAGTACAGAAGTGCAACATCAGTAGCAGATATCAAATGCAAACATTAATAAACCTTGATCCTTTCATTCATCAAAACCTCCTATGAGGTGCAGAAATACATGTTCCGAGGATAAGTTTTTGACAAATTTCTGGACCCTCCTCTGAATGCATGAGAAGGGTTTAAATACTACTAGCTAAATCTAATAATAGTTTCCTTACAAAAAATGAGGATGCGGTTTTCAAATGACCGCACTTTTTCTAATGTAATAAGCAAAAATAAGATTAAAAGCAAACTATTTTTGTATCTGGTCTTTAAAGCTGCATGTATTCAACATTTGTTTAAGGAGAGTCGGTCGGTTAAATTCTGCTTTGAGCTGGGCTGAGAAAATGGAATCGATGAGTGCTGGCACCACCTTTTGAGATGCGTTTATGATACATTTCACGGTCATCCACTGACTATGCGGTTTTACCAAATATGTCCAATAACATTCCCAATTTAATCTTTTTAGTGCTTGGACTCCTTTTTCCTTTTCTTGTGCTTTCTGCTTCCAATCCTCCTCTAATTTTGGTTTGTTTGGTAAATATCCCAAAGTGGTTTTAGCGATTAAATTTTCTCTGTGCAAATTTTCATTTGTACAGTCAATGAGAATTCCTGCTGTCATAGTTGCTATTCCTGCCACTTTTTCTACTTCTTTGATTTGATCATACCACTTATTAAAGAGAAACTCTTTATGATTCTCGTTTATCCTGGGTGCGCCTGCCTATTTTCCTTCATCTCCATCCTGCCAAGCCAGATAATCAGTCACCTATTTGTCAGCGAGATCGTAGTCACTTCGTAATTTGACGACTAGATTAGTGATCTTATCGCTCATCTCACAATAGTAACTCCATTGTGATATCTTTTTTCCCAACACTTCTTGTTGTTGCAATAGTTGTTCCTTCAATGCAATAGATTCTGAAATAAACTCTGTAAGCTTAGGCCCATCTTTATGCATCTCTTGTAAACTTTGCAATTGTTTTCCTTTCTCATCCAGACTTCTTTGATAACCTGTTTCCATTTGCTGGAAATCATCCTGCAACTTTTCAAGCTGTTTGTGTGCCTCATTATCAACATTGGCCTGTTGCAATTGTTGTTGCAGTAACTGTATTTGATCTTCTTGTTAACAATCGTTGTACTTCTGATACTTTGTCAATAGTCGCAGAAGCATATGCTCCTGCGATCTGCGACAATTTAGTGAGATTTTCAGTTGGATTACTGTTGGGGTCTTTCCATAAGATGTCCAATTGCTCAGCGTCTTGATGCAGTGTATTTTCCAACTTTCTTTTCTTTCTCTGTCTCCTTACTACTGCCTTATGTTGAGGACTATAAAATATGTCTAGAGGAGGAATTTATTCTATATTAAGTACAAGCTCTGAAGATGGAGTGATAGGAGCATGTTCTTTTTCCGAGATATTGTTGACCATGATTGGGATTACTCCTCCTGCAATCTGAGTATTGCTTGTAGGTGTTTTTGGGATCTGCCCTTCAAGATTGATCATTTCATTGAAGGTTTCCCATTCCTTATCCAGCTCGATTATGACAGGTGGCATTTTGGTAATGAGAGAGGGAGGATCTTTTTGCGAGCAGGTAATAACTTGTTGTTGCGGAATTTCCATTGACTGAGCCATGTCTTTAGCTGCCTCTTCACTCTTATTTTGGTCGTTCCCAGACCTTTTATAATGTCCAGATACTTCTTGCGCAGATTTAGATTTAGATCTAGAACTGCTTGAATTTCCACTGAGGCTAATGCTTGGAGTTGGCTCTCTAGCAGGTAATCGCAGCTTTTCTAAAGGAATAGTGGCCAATCTTCTTTCCTTGTATACCTTGAAATTTTGAAAGTCTTCTGGAGATAATTGTGATTAAGCTTCCCGCAAAATTTCTTGAAGCGAGTCTTTATTTTGGAATAAGTCATCAAATAAATCCTTCTTTCCAAATAATACTTTCACCTTGACTGTAGTTGTGAAATTCTGAGCAATTTAATTTAGGTCAAATGATCTTGCTGGGATTTTAAATAACTGCAGACATGTTATATTTTGGATTTTTGTAAACGCATGACCTACATCAAACAGTGAAAAGGCCCCACAAACCACAGGAAACTATGGCCATATGGCCTTCTTCTTTTCCTTCAAATCCTTTGTTAGGCCACCTTCTGAACAGGTTTGATATGCAATTTCTCGAGCCAGAAGTTTATCGGGGATATACAAAGGTAAAACATGGGGGGGGGGGACAGTGCTTCCAAATACTCTAACATAGGTGAATAATTCCTCCCCGAACCATCTTGCGATGGGGATGATATCTATCTGTGCCTCAGGTGAGCACCTCGGGGGGTATTTATTATATAACATTCTATATAATGGTAAAACAAGCCCGTGACAAATTTGGTAGAAATGGGGAATGAACTGGGAGTCCCATAATATCTTATGATAAACATGGATGGGTAATGGGTCCTGAGTTTTCCATTCCCAACCCATAATAGGAAATTTAGAAACATAACAAATTGAATCCATAACATATGCGGATAGGTAAAAAGGAGGATAGACCTTTTGAGACATGGATCTTTTAGACCAGTAACTCAGAATAGCCTCGACTAGGTTATTAGAAAAGATCTTGGCCCAATCTACAATTATGGCATTTGTGGCAACATCTATTAACGGTAACCATTTAGGTGAAAACTTATTGATATCTGGCTTCCCAAATAATCTATAGAGCATGGCCGCAGCAAAACAATATGGGAAGGTGAGGGAACCAGTGCTGTACATACCATTTTTGTCTTTCTTGAGCGGTTCATCTTTTCTGGACCAATCCTTGGTGGTCTCTGATAGGTTCGGGTTCTTTGCCATGAATTTTTCAACGAATTGCGTATTGTAAGCTGCCTGAGGCTCAGGAAGATGATACATGAGCTTTAAATCTTGTGCAGCG
The DNA here is from genome assembly GCA_000404065.3 of Pinus taeda. Taxonomy (NCBI): domain Eukaryota; kingdom Viridiplantae; phylum Streptophyta; class Pinopsida; order Pinales; family Pinaceae; genus Pinus; species Pinus taeda. The sequence continues at coordinate 5,953 of APFE031364934.1, forward strand.
AATGATCCGATGAGCCCTTGTCCTTGAATCTTGAACTGTTTGTCTTCCATTTCCGCATTATCAAGTATCCACTTGATCATGTCCGTATATGGGAGAATTTTGGGCCTGGCTGCTATCCTATGTAGGAATGAGCATGCTAAATCTTCTAGAGATGCTTCGGAAGAACCTTGTGAGTCTGAGCCAGCGGTAACATTCATTATTCTGGGGTTTTCTTCTTCAAGCAGTCTCTACATGCCCTCCCATTTTGTTATCCCTGCGTCTCTGTTGCAAGCCGTGTCTTTATATAAAGGTGCCATTCCTTTCATCTCGGAGCTCTGAGATTTGTTCTTCTTTCCCATTTCTTCTTGCGTATTGCCTTGTATAGTCCTTCGTTCTCTGTCCCTGTGGCTCACAAGTGAAATGGAAATGACTGATCAAGAAAGGAGATGGGAAAGTTTTAAATGCAACAGATACATCAAATATGTCACTGTCATGCAGAAAGAGTTAATCTTGCGGACAAAACCAACCTCCCTAGAAGCCTAAGACTTTCTAGTGACAAACAAGACAATTAAGAGAAATCCTTCTCTAAACATGCATTTATCACACGAGAAACCAAGTTTTTTAGATCCTACCTGTAGTCCAACGCTGTTGTAGTAGTCTAGCCTCGTTGATTCGAATGAGCTCCTCCTTCACTTGGAAACCTGCATTCACTAACAATCAAACGATTACATAGCACCTGAATATCTCATAAAATAAAACATATTCAACATATAGACCAAGGAGTATATGGAACAACTCATTAATAACAAATTGTTGAGAAGAATGGACTTATTTGTATTAATAGGAAACAAAAGAAACCATTACAACCTGAGCCTTGGTGTTGTGCAAGTTCCTCCCAGGGTCCAACAAGAGTTTTCCTTTACTTGATAAGCTCACCCACTTCCAAATGAAACAAGAAAGGATGGTAATCTCTCCTCACAAGCTTCTACAAGGAAGTCCTAATTCCAGCAGCATCTACCCTTTGGAATGTTCAGCTTTCAACCTCCCCTCCTCTGGCCCAATGCCTGTATTTATACTATTCTAGAGGAAGTTAATCAGGTCCAACATCAATGGGATACTCCCCTCTTTTGGATGGGGTATTTCCTCTCTTGATGGGATAATTTCCTCTTTCATAGGGATGCATGAACCATCTGGAGGCGCTCAATACACGTCAAACAATCTTCTAGAATGCTCTAGAAATGAACACAAGTAACTTTTTTAAGATGAAACTTGCGCCTTTTGACCTTTACAGGAGTACGCACCCATCCCTTGACATACAGAGCGTACAAGTACACAGGTATAATGAACTTGGGATGTGTACACGCAGGTAACGTAGAGAGAAACTGCGTACCCAGAGATAAACATGTTTTTTAATGACTTTCTCTCTTTCTTGAAGTTTGACATGGAGAGCAGAGGTATAAGGCTTGCCAAGGAGGATAGCATGACTGTTGATGGAGCCATACTAACTGCAAATAGTCATGGTGACAAATTTTAGTGTAACAAGTCTGAATAGGTTCTTCAAATCAAGTTCAAGTTTGCAAATAGCTGCTACAAAGGTCTTCAATGCTTGCAAAAATACTAGATGAAATAGATTTGAGGTCATCTCCAAATGTGTACCAGCTAATATTTAAAATTTTCTTCAATATTATCTCGAATATTTACTCCAAATGTCCTTCATGCTGGCTTCAACAAATGGTCAACAAGGCTACTCAGAAACCTACTATATCAAGGCTTCAAGCTCTATTATAACTAAGGGTTCCAAGGCTGCTACAAAGTCAACTGAAATCTCAAAAGACTCTACAATATGACACTTCAAGTATCAAGCTCAACCTCAAAACTATCTTTAAAGAAGATAAAAAATTAGATTTAATGTGAGTTTGAAGTTTGTTCTTAAATCAAGGCCGAGTTTTCTTTTTGTCCCAAGTCAAAAGTTGGTTTCAGGGGAGAAAATTCCACATTTGACACAAGTTAAGTTTTCCACAGGGACGACCTTTGTATTTGCCTCAGGTTCGAGCTGTATTTTACTCCAGGTCTAAATTCTATGTTTTACCTTAGATATGAATACAAAGACCTAATTTTAGGGTTGAAGTCAATTAGTTCTATGTAAAATATTCTCCAAATTCCTCAACAAAAATAACGTGTAGTTTAAACTTATCAAAAAATCCAATTTTTTTTTTTTTTTTCTTCCATAAGCTTTGCACTTTCCCTTGACTGAGTTCTTCTTGTCTTATCTTTCTTGGTCTAGTTCAGTGAGCAAATGGAGGAGTGGTTACTTTATTTATACTCGTTAAGTCATTGAATAACCATGTCTATTAAAGGGGGATCACATGAGCATGAAGAGGCTAACTTGTCTTGGATAGGGCTAGTTTGTTCCAAATGAGCTCTAGACACAACCACAAGGTGCGAAAGGGTGTACATCCACATAATGTGTAATAAAGACTACATGTTTCCCCCTTTTTTTGGGTGAGGTAGACCATCACATCATTTCCTTTGAATGTAAGTGATTTTTGTTTATTCAGACTGAACCTCTTGTTCTTTTACCCCATGGTATCAGCCGCACAATTATAAGCATATTTTGAGTTTACCATATCAATAATTTCAAAATCTACATGGATGACTGTTATCACCTAAAAAATGATCACCTAGCCATTTCTAACTAGGTGGATCAAAATAAACCATGTAGGATTAATTTTACCATAGTAAAATCACCTTTCACCATTGGAAATAATTTAGTAAACCATTTTTATTAAAATATTTCTGATTAAAATACAAAAACCCCATGAGAATAATTGAATAAATAATTATTTATTTAACTTTCTCTAGACACAATTATCAAATTTCTCCCCAACCCTCTTAGTGTATCTAGTAGTATTGACTCTAGTACCATTATTCTTCCTCATTTAGAAGAACATATAGAGTCCCATATCACATTAGATCACTCTAGGGATGATCCACTTAACATTCCTCCATCTTAAATCAACAACCCAGTGACTTAGACATTGTTGTTGTTTAACCACCATGTTGTCTAGGTGGGCATCAATTCATTATATTTGAATCCACTCTTTGCTATAGTGATACCATATATGCAAACCCAAAAATTCAGTCAATTTCAATCCTATATGCAGTGCCAAATGAGATTGGTAATCCACCAATTCCTTTCTATAATTGCATCTATCCATTCTTACCATAAGAAGAAAACCATAAACATAAACAAATGGTGAACCACATCATCAAAATGTGTTTAGAGTCCATTATTATAAATACATTTGGCATGCTCGCAGCATGTACATCCATCCATCCAAAAAAAGGGGGGTGCCCATGCCCCTACATCTCCTTACCATCCTCCTAATGATCTTGTGCTTGTTGGACCAAGTGCTTGAATCCCTTATTTGAGCACTTGGAACACAATAGCGCTCCGTAAACTCATCCAACTAGGGGCATCATTCCCAGCTTTTCATACCCATTCAGTCCCCTCCATCACATATGCTGGGGAGCAGTATCTCATGATCGGGGGCATGATGGAACCCCTAGCCACTTTCTCACTTGATTAACATAAGTCTCAACCTAGACCCCAACAATCTAGGCATGGTTAATTATCCTTTCATCCCTTGGATAGTTTTTCCTACCGACCTCTCCGATGAGCCATGTACACATCTCATGTTGTAAATGCTTGATACCATATCTTGAAATATTCTACTCTATGTGATGTCACATTTCCTATCCAATCCCCATATATGACTTATTGGGAAGGGATGACCCTAGACATTCTCTAGTAGTTCATCCCCGTATTCCTCTGTTGGGGTGGTATCCCCTAGGTCAGTTTTGGGTTAAAAACCCAAGTTTGATGTAAATTTTGACAAAAAGATGTAAAGTCTATGTGAATTGTGGATGTGGAGTGCGTACGTAGATAGGAGTCAAACATGGTTTTTACCCTCGTTTATGTAAATATTGAGTCAGTTTTGAGATCTACTCTTGGTCTGTGGACCATGGGATTGTATAAATAGGTGTGTCTTAGAGAGTCTAAGGCAGATCTATACTTTTGTCTATGGGTATTCCGAATGGGGTCCTAGGGAGTTACTGCAGAAAAGTAAGTCTTAGAGGAGGAAAAGGCTCTGCAACTAAGTGCGCATAGGCCTAGAGTAGTGTTTGCAACTGAGTGCGCGGACCCTTGTAGCTTAGTGTGTAGGGAATTTTTGAGTCTGTAACCTTGTATTGAAGATCAATAAAGAAGACTGTTGGAGAAATTCATATGTTTTATCTGTTTCCTTCTGCTGTTTATGTTGCAATATATTTTGTGATAATGTCTTTATGAAATAATGATATATTGATGCGTGAATCTATTGGATAAGTCTTATTAATAGAACATAATGCATGTTAAGTACTTCAACAAAGGTTATACTACTTTTTGATAAGTTTATTAAGCACTTAAGCAAATCTGTGTGGATTCCGATCTAATTCTAGCCTATGATGTGTGTAATTAGATAACCTATTTGTTAAAGGTTATAAGGAGTTGATCGTATACCTTCATGGAGGTCTAGAGGCCATATGAAGGAAATTACAACACCAAGCCCTAAGGGCTTAGAGGTCTGTGCAAAGGCATATCTAGGACATAAAAAGGACATCACACTGATCTCTGGACATGGAAACTTGGTTCCAGCATCCCCCCCATACTACTTTAGGTGATACTTTAGTCCGTGCGAGGCAGGTTAATACCAAAAGGGCTACTAGTGTAGGGTTTTGATTGGCACAACTAACTCTGAACCTTGGCTAGGACTCACTAAGCCAACAAATGGTTCCGTTGTTGGGACCAAGATCTCCATAAAGAGATGTGTGATGTCGCATCACTAGAATCTGACCAAAAAGGAAATTGAGAAGTGGTTGGATAGGAAGACCCACAAATTCGCGACGTAGGAAAACAAGAATCCACGCTTGTCAAAAGAATAGTGGTTGGAAAAATATTTGTACACAAAAATAAATGAAATTTTCTTCTACACCTTCTCGATCGAGTTATACGAGTGGATATCTAAATTGGCAGATGACCAGGGAAGGTTTTTCATGAACTCATCATCAATCCATAGGGTTTTCCATGAACTCATCATCCATCCAATCCACCTCCACCTTCACCTCCACATCACACAACTTCACCCACACCGCCACCACCATCCCCGCCATTCAACATGTCAAATATGATGAAGTTTCCAGTTTTCAAGGGTATAGGGAGTGAGGATGTGGATTAATTTTGGTTTGTTGTGGAGGTTGTACGTACAATGCAACAAGTTACATATGATAATATGAAGAAGGTGCAATTGGTTACCACTCTGCAGGATCATGCGCTGGCAGGGTACGTAAAGTACTACAATGATAATCCTTGGGCATTGTTAGCAGACACTTAGGACGCTTTGAACAAGGAATTCAGTAAGCCTAAGTCTGACTCACAATTAGTAGTTAGATTCAAGCAAATCATGATGAATGCTAGTGAAACACACTAGGAGTTAGATCAAATATTGAAGTGTGTGATCGCTAAGCTAATATGCACCTCATATATATTCAGCATCGAGAGTGGTTTATAGCCTTGCTCCTGCCGCACCTGAGGATCACTTTATCCTAGCAGAAGATAGGAACTTAAATGGAAGCCCTGGAAATCACAATGAGATTGCATGAAACACCTATTCAGAACGTGTCTTTGGGAGTTCAACAAATTCACTCGCAGTTGCAGAACCTCTGCATGGAATTACAGATCTTAAAAAATAAAAAGGAGGCTAGGCTGGAGGTGCATGAGGAATTTTGGTGCCCCAAGTGTAAGAGCTAAGGGCATGACAAATATCATTGCCCTGTCTTCACAAATTATATCATGGGGGGGGACCAATGCCCCTAAGGTAGGAAGCTCTAGCAAGACCAAGTGCAGGACCCACACTATGGTGTGATATTTGTCAGGTGGCCAGAAAACACATAACAGATAATTTCCACTTGCTGTAAAAGTTTGTGCAGACACCACAAAAACTGTTTTGTGATTTCTGCAAATTGGTGGGCCACGATGAGTGCCACTGTTGTAGCTACAAATTGATGATGGAAAGAACACCTACCTATCAAATGTAAGCAGAAACTCAGCCTCCGGATCAGGGAGCTAGGGGAGCACACAACGGATATCAGGGGCATGGACGAAGCCGAGGAGGAGGACCTCGTAGAGGTCATGGACAAATTATTTTCTATAATTGTGGGACGCCATGGCACTGCGTGTAGGAGTGTCAGAATCAGACGTGCCCATCATGTCAGTACTCAGTACTACACTAAGTTTGACCATAAGATATAAAAATGCCCTATACTGATAGCCAAGATGTAGGAGAAGAAGGCGCAACCTCGACACCCTAAACATAAATTACAGATGATGAGGGATGAGCCTCGTGAGGAGGATCCAAATGTAAATATAGTGCGGAGAAGTGTAGTAATGACTGGGATGACAAGGGAAAACAACTTGAAGAGAATGGATGGGTTCACAAGGCCCCAGAAAAGGAAGTTAGCTTTGATCTAGAACACGTGAAGGAAACATTTATGGAGGTGAACAAAAGCTTCGTTGAGTCATCTACCTCCGGAAGTTAGGACAAACTACCGGAAACTAGCGTGCCCACTGAGATTGACCCCTTTGTACTCACCATGTTCTTGGAAACCTGCATGAAACTTATGCATGATAGTAAGGCTATGAAGGGCCTACAGGAGTTGATAAACAAGTGTGCAGGTAAAGAAAATGCTCCTGATGGACAACGCGTAGTCAAAAAGATTGGTAAACATAAGGCAAGAATAGGGTGCGAGATGAAGCTCACCGTGTAGATAGGAGACTATGATATGGACCAGGTTATTTTGGATCTAGGATCTGATGTGAACGTTTTGCCTAAATAGACATGGGAGAGAATGGACAGACATGCGCTACAATGGTCTCCGATTCAGCTAAGGATGACGAACCAACAAAAGATTATCCCTATGGGACGATTACATGGAGTTACCGTAGATATAGAAGGTGCGTGTGTGCTAGATGATTTTGAAGTGATAGAAATTGTTGATGAAAACAATCCATACCCCGTGCTCCTTGGAATTGACTGGGCCATTGATATGAATGGGGTAATAAACTTGAAAAAGCAGGCAATGTCGTTTGAAAGGAAATCGCTCCATGTTGTAATACCATTGGAACCTGCAAAAGGACCACGCTATACTAAACTGGTCCACGACTATGAAGAAAGTGATGATTATTTGGATCAAATCTACAAAATTAGAGTGCGAGACCAAGACTCGATTAATCCGATAGTTGATGGAAGGATTGCATGGGACCATGAAATCTCCTATATCTCAGATTCAGATGAAGAGTTGGTGCACTGGCAGAATAGGCTCCATGAAGTATCTACGATGTGTTGTAACATGATGACTAAATTGCTACGTTGTGTATCATCGGAGGTAAGAAATTTAGCCTATTACGATGGTTTAACTGATGTATATAAGCTTTTGAATGCCTTTGAAAGAGAAGTCCCTGAGGATCATCGCTTCCAAGCACTATATTTGGTGTTGCACAGTACGCCCTCATGGTGGTGGGGTACACACAAGGACAAATTTGATGAATGGCGCAAGTACAAGAGAATGGTGGTGTTGCAATTTGGTCATTCTAAAGTGCGATTAACTGAAAAATATGATGGGAGAAATGACCCGCGGGATCATTTGGCAAAATGGAATAAAGTCTACGGAACAGATCTACAGCCAAAGTGGGTGAACTTATTTTGTCATACTCTAGATATAATCCCCATGAATTGATACCTAGAAACAAATCTCCTCCATGGCACCGCGGAGTGGGATATATTAACAGAAGGATTTTTGACGACCTTCAGTTTTGAGGATGGGTTCGAAAGCATTGATGAAGCTCTGCAGGAGGTTAAGGTGGCGATCTTCATAATTCTGTGTGATCCTTTGGATTTGGTTCAACCATATTGGAGCACTCAGTTGTGCCATGCACTGGAATTCTATAATGTGACCACTGAGGGAGAGCAAGAAGATCCAAGAAATATTAATATCTCAAAGGACACTGCAAGGTTGAAGGTCCACAGATAGAAAATATTCACATCAACGTGCCACTAAAAAATAGGCAAGTGAAGATTGGTACTGAAGTCGAACCAAAATTTGCGAAGATCAAAGATTACTGGATGATGCCACAGTTGATAAAGTTGAGTTACTCCACGAGTACCGGGATCTTTTTCCTACAAAATTCTCGGACTTAAAAGGCATCATAGGTGACTTGGGCGTGATCAAAATTACCTTGAAGCTGGATGCGAAGCCTATTAAGAAGAGGCCATATTGCCTTAATCCCAAATATAAGGAAAAGGTTTACTTGGAGCTGGACAAGATGCTTTAGGCCAACATTATCGAACCTGTGGAGGAATCTGATTGGGTGAGCCCAACCAGAAAAAGAAATAGAAGGGAGAAATAAGGATTTGTGTAGATCTAAGGAAGCTTAATGATGCATGCGTCCATTATCCTTTCCTGACACCATTTATAGATGAGGTTCTGGACAATGTTGGAGGACAGGAGGCCTACTCATTCACTGATGGGTTCTCTAGATACCATCAAATTAAGATATCACCAGAAGGCAGGAGTAAAACAACCTTCATGACATAATCAGGTTGTTTCTAGTATATTGTGATGCTGTTTGGACTCAAGAATGCGTCGAACATATTCTTGCGCGTAGTCATTGCAACGTTCAAGGAGTTTATTCACAAGTTCTTGGAGGTGTATTTTGATGAATGGACAATATTTGGGTTGGTAAAGTGCCATGTAGCCAGTCTATGATTAATGTTGGATACATGCCAAAGATATCAAATTGCGTTGAACCTAAAGAAGTGTTTATTCTGCGTCTCCTTCAGGATTTTGCTGGGTCATGTTGTGTGCAAGCAAGGAATAATGGTGGACCCTACCAAGATCGTGGTAATAATCAATTTGGATACTTTTAGGAGTGTCAAATAGCTACACGCAACACTGGGCCATACTGGATATTATCAAAAATTCATCAAGTTTTATGCTCAGATTACCACACCTATAGAGAATCTATTGAAGAAAGACACTACATTTTTTGGGATGAGTAATGTCAGTGCAGTTTGGATGTATTAAAGGAAAATATGGTCACTGCGCTGATCTTGGTCTTCCCGGATTGGAAGAAGGAATTCCATGTGCACATTGATGCCTCGTGTATTGCATTGGGAAGAGTGCTGACACAAGCTGGTGAAGGAGAGATGGATCACCCTATAGCCTTTGTGAGTATGAAATTATCAAAGCTTGAGAATAATTACTCAATGAAAACACGCAAAGGATTGACTATGGTGTACGCGCTTCAAAATTTCAGGCACTATCTGTTGGGCGGACATATCAAGATGTACACAGATCATTCCACCTTGAAATACCTGGTCAATAAGCCTGTGTTGGGGGGGAAAATATGCAGATGGATATTGTTATTTCAAGAATATGACTTTGAGGTAATTGTGAAGCCAGGAAGGTTGAATGAAGGACATGACCATTTGTCACGAATTGATACAGGGGAGGAGCCTACTAATTTGGAGGAATGGTTTCATGACTTAGCTCTTCATGGTGTGCGTAACCGATAACCATTTTGAATATATTATCCACTTTTTGACTACATGGATGGCTCCAGAGGGATACACTAGTCAACAGAAGAAAGAGTTAGTAATGTGTGCGCTAGATTACTCAGTAATTGTAGGACATTTATATAAGATGGGTTCAGACGAGATACTTCGATAGTATGCGCCCGACTTTGAATGAGCTAGCATCCTCGCTGAAGCTCATAGGGGAGTTGCAGAAGGACATTATGAAGGAAAAACGACAGCACAAAAGATTTTGCTCACGGGTTTGTGGTGGCCTACGTTACATAAGGATACCAAAGCATATTGTAGGGTGTGTGATGCATGTACGAGAATGGGCAGACCATCATGAAGGGATGAGCTACCACTGAACCCTTAGGCGTCATTGTAGCCATTTGAGAAATGGGCAATTGACTTTGTCAGCCCAATCCAACCCCCAGGTAAGAGAATAGGTGCGTATTATATCATCACCGCGATGGAGTATCTCACTAGATGGGAGGAGGCACAACCTGTGAAGGATTGTACAAGGGCAACAACAACAAATTTCTTGTTTGGGCACGTGTTAACCAGATTCAACTGCCCAAAATTAGTGATGAGCGATCATAGTACACACTTCCTCAATGAGATAATCAGTGCGCTGACCGAAGGGTTCTAGGTTTATCATCATAAGAGCACATTGTATCATTCGCAGGCTAATGGGATAGTTGAGGCCTTTAATAAGATCTTGGAGAATGCACTTACAAAGGTTTGCAACGTGCACTGGAATGATTGGGATGTGCACGTACCAACAATACTATGGGTGTACAGGACTACTTGCAAAAAGCTAATAGGTTAAACACCTTTTTGATTAGCCTACGGTGTCAAAGCCATGATGCCAATGGAATATAGCGTGCCTAACCTTCACATAACAACTTTCATAGGGAATATTAGGGATGGTGGACCATGGAGCCTTGGAAGAGTGGCTCACGTAGCTGATGGAGCTCGAAGAAGTCAGATTCTTTGCTGGATTCCATCAGCAAGTACATAAGGAATGTGAAAAAGCATGGCACGATCGACACATCAAGCTGCACGCTTTTAAGGTAAATGAGTTGGTTTTATTATATGATAGTAAGTTCCCTAAGTTCCTAGGAAAGTTTCAGATTCACTGGATGGGGGCATGTGTCATCAAAGAGATCACAGATGGAGGCACAGTTTAGCTCGTGAAGCTAAATGGAGAACCTTTTTCGGGAAAGGTGAATGGAAGTCGATTGAAGCCATATACATGAGATTCAACTCAATGACTATATGACGGTAGGTCAGTCTTAGTGCTTCAGGTAGCTGCAAGGGAGCGCACGACTATAAACTACACTGTCTGGTTTGAGGAACTCCGCGATAGAGGGGCTACGCACAAAAGGGCGACGTCGCAGCATCAGAGCCTGTGCAAAGGGAGCTACGCTAGGAAATGGAAATTTTTATTGATATAAGATGTTTCATCAAATTCAAATCTTTAAATGTTTATAGTTATGGATGGTGGAAAAAAATTACAAATTACACTTATTTGAGCAACAGGGTGACAAGGGGAAGGAACCAACCTTACAGTAGTCCATAGATGCTCCTGAGCAAGTCCTTAATGAAGACACAATTTTTTTGTCCACCAATATGATCAAAACAATAAGCAAGCTTCAAATCAAATTAAACACAAAACTTGGTTCTTAATTCTGATTCAGACACAGACAAAAGAGATAACATGACAAGTCAAAATCATGATGGGCCAAATTTATCACTATGGGGTAAGTGACTCATTTAATTATCCCATTTATTTGTTTATGATTTAAATTATCTCATCCTTTATAAACAAACTCTTTATTTTATAGGAGTTTTTGAGGGAGTGTGATCCTCATGGTGCGACTATGGGGGTCGGTGTTGGTAGCAACGTCGATGATTCACCTATGAGTGACACACCAGTCACTGAGTCTGACACACCTGATGAACCAAACACGCCATGATCTGAAACCCATGAACAACATATGCAAGGATCTGCACATGATGTTGTGGATGCATAACATGATCCCATCACACATTTTGAAGTGAGCTTTCCCGAATCTTCCTGTCTTACTAGCATGAAAGCCCTACCGATTACATTTTTGGTAGATGATGACCATGTCCCTACAAAATTAGAGAAACTTATAGATATTTAAGAAGTGTTTTAAATATTAAGTACAATCTAATTGAAATTTATGTATAGTCTATGATTATTTTAAACTAATGATAATATCATTTTGCAGGAAACAATGTATTCTATAGGCGCATGTATGACCTAACCTTGGAACTATTTGGGCCCACCATTCACACAAACTGGGAATCCCAAAGTTCTAAGTTGAAGGATGAAGTTATGAATAAGATGGTTGGCTTATTTGGTGAGGGTACCTTCAACAAAACTAGAGCTACCTCGAAGGTAGGCTTACATTTAAAACACCTATGGGACTAGTATAGGGTTAATTTGAAAAAAATAACCCTAAGTATGAGAAGCCTCCAACGATTCTAGAGAGGGAGTGGAAAGCCCTCGTGGAAGAAGAAAAGGAGAAGGGGCTTCGAAAATAAGAGAAGGGACCACCCAGACCAGGAAGGTATGAGGCACTTTTAATAATGTAATTAAGATTCTTTATAATCATTGCGCATCTAATTAAGTTTTTCAATATTTTCAATATAAGATCCTAGATACGTCCAAAGCCATGAAGGATAAAATACATAAACATGGGAAAAATCATCTTGGCCTAGGTGGTTACTCAAAATTGGCCGCAAAAATTGTAAGTATAAAAAAAAATGCATCAAAATTATAAATTATTAACAATTTTAATTTAATATCACAAAAGAAGATAAAATCATGTTCTCATGTAAAATTGCAGGGGTCACAATTCAAAGAGGCCCCCATGGAGGAAGACTTCAAGCTTTCTTATAAGCACAACTATCAACTTGTGGTTGAACGTAGGACAAGCTTGGTGTCTTCACAGTCTTCTAACACCCAACCGACAGACACTTAGGTAAAAAAAATCAATGAAGATAATTTATAAATTATTACTTGTACAATCTATTGGTTATTTTTTTTCCATAAACTAATGTACTTGATTGTAAAAAGAAGACAAGCAATGTAGATACAACACATCAACCTAGTGATAGTGGAGTACCTCTTGAAATTGATGTTCGTCTTGGTACTAAAGATATTTCATGTCTTATAAAAAAAATTGTAGTATGGATTACAATTAAAAATATTAAAATACAAATGGTGTATTAACTATATCCTTTCTTGTTTCTACTCCACAACATGTACAGGACGAGGCCAGATAAGAGGAGGAACATATGGCCACGTCCAAAAGTACTCTGCTTCCCTCCACTACCGAAGCAGGTAAAGAACACTCTACTACTCATTTTATTAATAAAACACTTGTAGTAATAATAACTATAGATATGGATTTAACATTTCTTTATTATTGCAGTTGATGCTCTACCCCTGGTAGTAGCATAGACATATGGCCAGGTCGGGAGAAAGACGTACATAGCCCATAACAGTTGAGGGGGAAGAAGAGGTTCTTACGAAATTCCTAAAAAAGAGAAAGAGACCAAATAATAAATAATTGTACTCATTTATTTAGAGCCCAATTTTTTGAGTACCACATTTTTCACTGAAAGGTTAAATGCCTCATGGCATGTGCACATGCAACTTTTTACTATCTTAATAAAAAGTTGTGATTTTTCCATTGGAAAAAAATAGAACGACCTTGTTTCTTATTATGTAAACATAATTTTTGTGAAATGAAATATTTTTTGGATCTACGAATGAATGATGAAAGAATGAATGTTTTCTATTTGTTTCTTTATGTATCTTAATGTCTTTCTTTCAATTATTTCCTAGTATAGGTTTTAACCCGATAGAGAAATTACCTACATACGAATTCTAAAAAACAGAAAATAAACAATAGCGAGAGCATAAAACATAAAATAGATATACATGAATATTTTCCCATGGATCCCAAAACTAGGACTACCAGATTGATTTTTCATTTATTCCTTTCAATGTTACAATACATATATATACATGTCGAAGCATCCATAAACCCCAATCCATTAACCCTAGATTAGAACATAATTGTAGTTCCTTTGACTGGCTCTACAAAATACCATGGAAATAAAACCATCATGCCCAAAACCATGTGCAAAATCCATGCACAAAACCATAGGTAGGTCCACCCACCTAATATAGGGTCCAAACAAAAAATAATCCTGGTGTGTTGCCTCGAACCTCATGCAAGGGGGATAATGCCCCCCTGCATACCCCCCGACAAGGGGGCAGCCACCCCCTTGTGACCCCCTTGCAGGGGGGGCCACCACCCCCCTGTGAGCTCCTCGTGTGTGGGGTAGTTGTGGAAAGAATATAACACACACCCAACACCTAGTATATAGATTAAATACTAGGGAATTAAGAGTGATGTGAGGGGGATTAGAGGGGCCATGAGAGATTCCACCTTCACGTGGTTGGACTTGCTCAGTAGAGAGTAATTTAGATTTGGATAATCTTGGAGCAAAACAAACTCGATCCAATAGAGAAACAACAAAGTCAATGCTGACTTTGCTATTGCATCTCAAGTGCAGGGATGTTTGATCCAAGATTAAACTACTCCAATAATTTATTCTAAAAAATGAGAGGAGCTCATTTAGGTATTCATGCACCCAATTCTTTTTAATTATTATTTATTCATGTAATTAAATTTAATATTTGGTTAAATTTAATCTAAGTTTGCCTCATTGGTCTCATGAATATGTGTAGGACAACTAATATCAATTCAGATGTTGAAGTGGAACAACTATCAGAAGCAAATAGATCAAAATGGTAACATTACATTTAACATTCAAGTTTTCATTATTGTTATTAGGAATTTGTTTAATTTATTGCCAAATATTTAAAATATGTCCATTGATATGAATTCTTATATTCATTGAGGGTAAATGCATGTAATCATAAGTTGTCAGGTTTTTCTTCATAGTGCATGTCAACCAATGTATTTTATCATGTATAATTGATCCAACATTTTCTAACATAAAAAGTTTGATATAAAAATGCTTCCATGTATTAAAGGTTGAAGATGATTGGGAGGAGGTCAACCTTGGTTGCCTGCCATAATTTTGGTGATTTTGGATTCCCACATTTTAATTCCAAAGTGAATAACTTCCATTGTCTATGCCAAGTTAGGTCAAAGTTAAAATTTCACTTTTTTTGTGAAATTGAGCATTTAGGTTCTTGCCAACATGTCACAAAAATGTTTTGAAACTTCATTGGGTCTTATTTTTTTGAAACTTATAATATTGACCTTTAGTGAATATTAAAATTTGTGTTCATCTACACTTCTATATATTGTTGCTGAGAAAGCTTATATGAGGATGAAACTTTTAGTCAATGACAACTTGCTGGACTGGTGGCATCAAATGTCAATTTTATTATTCAAAATATTTGTAATTGTTGGTACATTAACTTAATTTCCTGGACCCACTCTTACTATGGGGCTTATATGTTGCTTACGTTGTTTCCTTGATAGGTTTTGTATTACCTTGGTGAGATCAACAACTTCTTGCCATATGTGCTAGGTGTTGGAACTTTGTGGTGGGCTCCAATATTGCAGCAATAATGCTGCAACTCCTGGGACTCCCTTCTTTACTTTTATCAACCTGGTAGTTCATAACAAACTTGGAAGCGACAGTGCTATATGCACAAGTACTAGCTCTTGCCGCAGGCTGTCACTAGATCAACTGGTACAAGTCTGCTAGGAGCTTAAGCCAACTTCTATGAGCTTTTAGAAGAAGATTTTAACTGTGATGGATGAAATCTAACTCAAAGGAGGCTAATCTACTTGCAGAAAGAAGCTGAAAGCTAAAAGGAAATGCAAACCCTAGCAAACCCTAGTTTTACCGACTAACCCTGCTGGTGCAAGAAAAAGGATGAAAGCTACAGAAAGGGATGTCATTGACTCTTGGGAAGGTTAAGTGCATGTGTCTAAGCCACTTTTGAAGTGAAATCTGAAAAGGAACATCTTTTTGTATTTTTGAGTAATCTTGTAGAATTATTATGCATGTGCTTTAACTATTTTTGGTTGGGCAGAGGTCGATTGATGAAAGGAAATGGAGTGGGCACTTGCAGAAGGTTGGGAAGGTGAGAAGAGGGCCTAAGGGGTCCCTAGTGCCCTTCCAGAGAGTTTCACAGTGTTCGAGTCTCGAAAAACCGCTCTCGTGAGCTTCTACAGGAACTCTGCAGGGGTTCTACAAGATGTTCTACAGGATGTTCCGAAAGGGGCTTTTGGAGGGTTGATGGTGGAAGAAAGGTGGAAAAGTGAAGATGGAGGTTGGATGAGGGAGTGAAGAGGTCTAGAACCTGGTGAATGAGGTTGAGGAGTGATTAAGGTGGTTGGATTTTGTTCAAGGATGGAAGGAGAAAGGTTGCACAAAGATATGGAAATTAGGTCAAGTTAGAAAAGAGTGGCAAATGACGGGGAGGAATATGAGTTAGGGGGTTGGAGTAGGTTGTATGATAAAGGAAGGGTAGGAAGGAAGGTATCACAAGTGTTCTGCACACCATTTTCCAAAACTGATCAAACAAAGACTATGCAAACCAAAGAAACCAACAAACCATGATGAACAAAAATTTATTGGTAGAAAATCATGTGAGATAACTATGAAAACTAAGCAAGAATGGATTTGAGCATGTAATCACAACTGGTACCGAATTTTGCAACTAAGAATCTAACACTAGCAATTGCATGAAGAGGCAAGAACAGTGTTTTTGTGGCAGCAAGGACACCTTGGTCTTAGCTCATGGTCCCGAGGAGGGAGAGGTGAGATCAAGGGTTGCTTGATGGCCTTTTTCGAAGATATTTTTTGTTACCAACATATCAAATAAATCTGAAACATGAAAAGCTATTTCAAGCATAAAAAATGACCTAGGTAACCAAGCAAGATTTTAATCTACTAGCAGAAATTATTCGTTGAATACAGCAAAAACATAGGATCCTAAGAAGAAGCTCAGAGCTGATGCAAAATGAAACTGATCTCCATTACTCAGAAAATAACCATGTCACAAAAATGTTTACAACAAAAGCTCCAAAATGAGCTGAAAAGCAGAGCAACACTAAAGTGTGAAGTACAAAATGTTCCCAAAAGTAAACTATGAAGGTTGGAAGCCTTCCTTCTTATGCATTACGAGGACCTCCAACAACCCTCCTTAACTCAAGGGGCTCGGCTGTTAAAACTGCAAGTAATCAGTCACTTTACAAAAGCTGCTCAGTTGCCCTTGGGAATCATCTTTGGTGGCCTGCTGAACTCCGAGCTGATGGTGGAGAACTCAAGGAAGGGGCCATTTAGTGCAGGAGACACCCCTCCTACAAGTCCTCAGCCTTGTTCCCTCGTATTTGGCTGTCAACTGGCTCATAAATGCTTGACCTTGGTCCAAAAGCTGTCAAAAAATTTGCAATAACCACGTATTAGACTTCATGGTCAAGTGACTATTCTCATTCATTCAATTAACATAAATATACTCAAAAGCATGCATAAACTATGAAGAATGGTGGATTAATCGATAATAATAGGCAAAATGAGCCCAATAAGTTACCCATTTTTGGGGCTCATCATCACCCCCTGCTAAAAGGGTTGCTCATCCTCTGAGCAACTAATCCAGCTCATCATCTTTGATTGCCTTGATTGCATCTCTAACATCCCAGGTTTCTGAGGTGATGTCTTCTTCTTAGTCATGAAACCCTGCTTTTCTCTCTACTTCCTACCACTGCCCATGCTCCTCTTCTGCTTTGACCCCTTCCAACAGTCCTAAAAGAAAGGGAGGATTGAACTTTAGGTTGATCCAGTTGGCCTGCAGGTTTTGCATTAACTGTTTGTAGAGTGGTACTCTTGCCAAGGCCTCCCTCATCCTTGTTGGGGAGTGGTATTCTCCTATTTTCAGACTGTGGGATAATGTGTTCTACCTCCTTGTGCAAGCATGAATGCAATTATCCCCCAACAGTCTTTCCATGTCCTTAAAGTGAGCAATGGCCTGAACTTGTCATTCAATGTAATCTGGTAGAACCTGAGGGTTGTTGGCCATGTGCTGATGGGAATATATTAAGGCTTAGGGATCCTCTGGTTTTGCTCTAATCATGAGTGGCTCACTTAGCTCCATGTTCATAATATCTTGAATCTCTGCTGCTCTCTTTTCCTCATGATTTAACCAAGAGGCCATGGCCATAAGTTGCACATTGCCCAATGCAGCATTGGGGTCCCACAGATTCATGTTTGGAAGGGCCAAGTTGTGTAAATAGAATTCTGATAACTTGGCCTTATCTTCTACTGAGCTACTGTCACACAAAGCCATGAATTGATGGTAATTTTGAAATGGAATGGTGCCCCTTTGGGCCAAGGTGTTAATCTAGAACTGCAACCATTGATCTTTAAGATATAAGGCATATGACTTGGCAGGTTGCCTACATTGTAAGGCTTCTACTGCCCAGCTAGCCATGCAGGTCAATTGGGCTTCTTTCTCTTGTACCTGTTGCTTTAGAAACTGTGTTTCCTCTGCTACTTGTGACTCCTTCTCCTATAGTTGTTTTGTTAGCGCCTCAACCTCAGCCTGCAGCCTGTCCTCTCTCTGTTGTTCATCAGACATTTCCTTGTATGTTGGAGGCCTTTCCTGTTGTTGCTATTCTCCCAAAATGGAGGGCCTATCTTCCCTATGACTTCCCTATAGCTGTAGTTGTTGTTTCAGCAGCTCATTCTCTTCCTGTAGTTTGGCCCTTTGACTGCTTTCCACATGCCTTACCATGGCCAATTCTTTTCTTGATTCCTTGAGTTGTTCTTCCAGGTGGCCTATGTCTGCCACACCCTTGGACTTGGCAATCCTCATCCAAGTGTAAGTCCTAACCATTTCTTCTTCCAGTGAAAAGAAAAGTGGCACTGCAAATTTCTGGGGAATTATCTTCCTGGCTTCTAACAGGTTGTAGTATGAGCCCAAGCTAGGTTGGGGGCTGGGTTCCAATATTTCTTTGGTATTTTCTTCTTCTTGTGATGGTTTGGCCACCTTTTCCTCCAGTTTCCCGGTCTCCCTTAACTTAGCTAGAGTTTCCTGTAGAGATGTCTCAGCTTCCTGTAGAGCTGTGTTTGAGTCCACCAGCCTAATTTTCTCTCTCTAGGTGGAGGTTTTTGGGCTTCCTCATTCATAGGTGATGGATATATTTGTAGGATACTCTTTTTTTGGTTTAAGTGTTGTGTCCTCAATGACAATTGGCGCCTTTGATTGAGGTTGGGGTCTGCCCACTTTGATCCGTGTGCTCCTCCTTGCTTTAAAGTACATGGAGGTTTGCCTTTTTCTCTTCCCTTTTTGTTTTGGAGGTGTGCTTAAGGCAACAAGCACAACTGCTGCCTCCCTTGCCAATATCTTAGGTGATTTCTCCTCTTGCTGTTATTTTTCCCTGCTTCCTGTAGAATTCCTGTGTCAATTTTTTTTGTCTGTGTTGCTACTATTTCAGGATGTGTCTTTTCCTTTTGTTTTTGTGTGCCTGCTTTAGCTGTGACAACCTTCATTTGGGGTTTTCATCCCTCTCTTCTCTACTCTGCATTCTCTTTTCCCTTGGTGTTTGTGCTGTTGTTTCCTCCTCTGTTTTAGGCTCAACAATCTGGCCCATTTCCCCTCCCTTCACCATTGGTTTTCTCACCTTCTTCAGTGTGTTCTCCCTCCTCACTACTGGATGGGGTGATGTTTTCGGCCAAAATTCTTATATTGTCATCCCTAGACATGTTTTGGAAGATTTCCCAAGATATGGGGATAATGTAGGTGTGCAGGGCATCTTCCATTAATAGTTTGACGAGCCCATGATGGGCCAACTGATCTGGGATCCCTTCATTTAATTTTGTACCACATTCAATTAGTTACTGAAGAAGAAAATAGGGAATGCACAGTTTCTTGGTTGGAGATAAATCAATCCCATGTCCTAGTTCACACAACAACCTGAAATGATAACCATAGATGATGTTAAATCTCCCTTCACATGTAATGCACTTCATGATTTGGAAACTGACTTCACTTCAGAGAGGAGGCAAGCTGGTTCTCCTAACCCCATTTTTTTCTTCTACGGTATGTTTCTCGGGTAGAAAGAATGTTTTCTTGGCAGCTTGACCCAATGACATCTCTTCTTTGCTCCAAGGGAGCCCTAATGGTAGACCAGTAACTCGACTGATGAGCTCAGGGGTAAGTTCTAAGGTCAAACCCCTAAAACTAATTGTGGCATGTGTCTTTGATTGAGGTCTCAGGGACATTAAAAATTCCTCAGTTATCTCATCATCATGACCCTGAATTTTGTCAAAGAAGGACATCCAATTGGCTCGGGTGAAAAGGTCCACCACCTTAGGATGCTTGTGCAGTTTGCTAGAGTCTGAGGGTTATCTCCTTATGAATCCCCCTGGCATGGTGAGAGTGCTCTTTTCATGCTTTAATTAGAAAAGGAATGTTGTTCATGGTTTCCCCTAAACTCAAGAAGGAATTTCTCGAGTGTCCAATATCAATTAGCAACAATTCCCTGGTTTTAAGACTGCTATTACCCAGAACTCAGTTGTCTGTTTATGAAAGGAAGAATTTTGTTTCTACAAACAGAGTACAAAGATCAATTTTTCTTCTCAGCACACAGACAGATATGCAAATTAAATTTTTTTCATACACAGGCTAGCCTCCACAACTGAATATATCTTCCCTATAGGAGAATTTTAAAAAGAGGAAACGTGGAGGAGAGTTTTGATGCAGAAATAATTGGGAAACTCAGTGCAATACACAGGCAAACGTTTTACTTCCAATACACAGGCAAATTTTCCTCTGATTTTCCAACCTGATGCTGTTCAATTCACCACCTTTGCAAAACATACCATGCATAGAGGAGTTTTTCTGAGCCTACCTTGTTTGGAGCTCCAAATTCGACGAAACAAATCCCAGGCTTTCCTGCTCCAGAAAGCTGTGCAGTCTTTCCTGTAGAACTCTTCCTGTAGAAGATCCCCTGGTTCCTGTAGAATGTCACTGCACCTCTGAGTGAGCCCGATACGTGGGATTTTTGAAAACAGGCAGAAAAACTGATGGAGGACGACTGGTTAACAGTTTTTGGAAGCGAAGGACGCGGACTCTAGTCGAGGACATTGCAAGTGAAAAATGAACAGTAGGTGGTGTAAGTTTCAGCTGGGCATCTTTTAACTGTGGCATGATTCGTGGTGAGGGAATGAGGTAGCCGGACCGAACCGTTGATCTGACGTAACGGCCATAATTTCTCTACGTGTTTCTGACCGCCATCACCTCCCCTCTACCGTTAACTGCCGCCACCACTACCAGTCCCGACGATTTCTCCCTGAATGGACACTCCACACGTGTTGGCTGCACATCTCGTCAGCAATTTTGAATGTAACTGGGCTCATTTGGATCCCACGAGGCTATGTAACTGGCCGAGGGTGGCCAGTTGACTAGCCACCGATTCCATTCAATCTGAACCATTTCCATAGGCATGTAGCTTTTAAAATATAGTTTATGCAATTGATGAATGAGTTTAGGCACTTACCTATGTGGTCACGGCCACGTTATGCAGACTTTGGGTCTTGGAACCACTCCTTCGTTTGCTGCTGCTTCATGCACGGGTTTTGGAACCCATTCCTTCATTTGTTGATGTTGCATGCACGAGTTTTGGAACCCATTCCTTCATTTGTTGTCACTACATGCATAGGTTTTGCGTGGCTTCGGTTGCTAATGATATTCTCACGTTCAAGATGAGCCCTTTGCATGTCTCCTTTGTCATTTTCGGTTGTCCCTGTCTCCAGAGTATGTCTTCCAGAGGGATCAGCTGCTACAGGATTCCTGTAATATGTCCTGTAACTGCTTCTCCTCCTGTGATGCAAGCTAAAATGAGTAGGGCTATACTGTTGACGAGGGGTTCGGCTGATGAGGAGTCCAGATGGAGATTGATAGGCACGGTGAGCGAGACACTACTGCTTGATTTGTCACTAAAAGTTCTTGCTGGCAGTATGAAGAAAACAGGGTTTTTTTGTGACTGTGCGGGAACAAATAACAGGATGAGTGCAACGGAGGTGTAAAGAGATGAAAAAGGGTGACATATGGTGATGGATGGAAACAGGGGTGTTTGAAGGCCTAACAGGCAGATTCCCAACCTTCGGATTCTCTCCCAAGATCAATTCTAGCTTGTCTGAAGGTTTTACAGGATCTTCCTATAGAAGACATAGAACTTCCTATAGAAGATACAAAACTTCCTGTAGAAGGCACAAAACTTCCTGTAGAAGGTGAAATATTAACCCGAATGTGATCAAATCCTAGGAAAGGGGAGTGGTCATGGAGGAATTGTTTGTGAGGGGTGCTTGCAGCCTGGTGCTGACCTCTCTCCTTGCTTTGTGCGATCCTCCTAACCTGTAATGTCTACCTTGCAACCTGCAATTATTCAACAGAAATTAGGTCTATTTCTTGTTATTTTCTTGTTTTTTTTTTTTTTTTTTTTTTTTTTTTTTTCCTTTTTTTTTTGAGAGACAACTGGGGTGCCTCCAGGAGGTTTTCACCCTCATTGTCTACCTCAGGCGCCTCTAAGAGGTTTTCACCCAAGGATCTTTTTATTCTTCTTCCTTTTTTTTTTTTGATGATCAAGGTGTGGGTGGAGTAGAGACAGGGCCCTGCTCCACTACCAACACTAATTTATCCAGCGTTTCAATGAACCCCTGCTTAGAAAGGGGCTTCCTGTAGATTTTCAATCGATGCCCACTGACAAGCATGGGGATGGCTTCTTCATCAATGGTCATGATAAGGACTGAGCCATTGTCATTGCATTTCTCCACTGTATATGGTCCCAGCCACCTTGTCCTCAACTTCCCTTTGAAATCCTTGTATCTCGAGTCATATAGCAGCGCCCAATCTCCTCGTTGAAATTGCTTTTTGTTAAGGTGTCGGTCATGCCATATCTTTCTCTAGAGTTGGACCACTTCTGAGTGGAGGAGGGCCTGCATTCTCTGTTCATCCAATCCATTTAGCTGTAGTAATATTTCCTGTTGTGCATGGCTGAGGTCTAGGTCCACCTGAGATGCCAACCTCAATGTGTTGTAATCGAATACTATAGACAACAAAACCTTATTCCCGTAGATTAGCTCATAAGGTGTGAAACCTGTTGTAGTTTTCCAAGTGGTGTTGTAGGCCCAGGTGGCCTCAACCAAGCGATTTGCCCAATATTTTCTACTGCTGCTCACCACTTTATTCAAAATCTCTTCCAAAGCCCTATTAGTGACTTCCATCTACCCATTTGCTTGTGGATGATAAGGGGTGGAGGTTCTATGCTTGATCTTATGATGAGTGAGCAGGTCTTCAATCAGGTTAGAGGTGAACAGACTTCCTTGATCTGTGACTAATTCTCTTGGGTAGCCAAACTTGTAGAAGATATTTTCCCTCAAAAACTCAACCACTTTTTCTTCTATCACCGCCTTGATTTCCTTTGTCTCTGCCCACTTTGTCAGGTAGTCCGTGCACAAAATGATGTATGAATTTTGCTTTGAAGGAGGATTGATAGGACCCAAAAAGTCCATGCCCCACTTCTCAAATGGCTCAAAAGTCACTTGAGGTTGGAGGGGCATTTCATCCCTCAGAATCAGTTTCCCCATCCTTTGACACCGGTCACATTGGCTAGTGTATCTTCTGACATCTTGATGAAGAGTGGGCCAATAGTAGCCTGCCTGTAGAATTTTGAAGGCGGTCCTTTTTGCTACAAAGTGACCTCCACACAGTCCATCATGACAAGTTAGGAGGATGTAAAAAACTTCCTCCTCCCTGACACAACACCTCAAGATCTGATCTGGGCCAAGTTTAAACAGGTTGCCCCCAGTCCAAGTGAATGGGGCACTTTTCCTCACGATTTTGCTCTTCTCTCTTGAGGATAGGTGTGGAGGGAACTGTGCTGAAACCAAGTAATTTTCTATATCAGAAAACCATGGAGAGAGTACTGAAATAGAAAACAGGTGTTCATTTGGCATTTGATCATCTACCGTCCCTTCTTCACCTACAGGGAAATCTAATCTAGACAGAAAATCAACAACAACATTTTCCTTGCCTGGCTTGTCAACAATGGTCAAATCAAATTGTTGTAATAACAGTAACCATCTAATGATACGAGCATTTACATCAGGTTTATTCATCAGATACCTAATCGCAACATGATCAGTGTGTACAAATGTTTGATAACTAGTGATGTAGTGTCTGAACTTGTTTAGGGAATGGACTACAGCTAGGAGCTCTTTTTCAGTCACAATATAGTTTACTTCTGCCTTGGACAGGTTTTTGTTGACAAGGTATATGGCATATGGTAGCTTCTCTTCAACTTGTCCTAATGTTGCCCCTATGGCTTTGTTTGAGGCATCAATGTGGATGTGGAAAGGTAGGGTCCAGTTTGGACCTCTCAGGATTGGGGCAGTGACCAGCTTATCTTTCAACTCCTCTAGAGCCTCTTGATAGTTGTCAGTCCATATAAACTCAACGTCTTTCCCCAAAAGACAAAAAAATAGCAAGGCTAGCTTACTGAAATCTTTAATGAATCTTCTATAATATCTTGTTAAGCCTAGAAAACTTCGAACATCTCTTACCTTTTGAGGAGGCGAAACCTTTTGGATGATAGCAATTTTGTTAGGAACCACCTATAATCCTTGCTGAGAAATTGTATGACCTAGCACGGTCCCTTCAATCATCAGGAATTCATATTTTTCAGGACTAAGGGACAGGTTCATTTCAATACACTTGGTTAAAACTTTTCCTAGGTTAGTCAATGCTTCATGGAAGTTTGATCCGTAAGGAGTAAAGTCATCCATATAGATTTCCACCGAATCATGAACCAACTTAGCAAATATGCTTAGTACTACTCTCTGGAAAGTGGCAGGAGCGTTGCATATCCCAAAGGGAAGGACCCAGTAGGCAAAGGTACCCCATGGAAAAGTGAAAGTGGTCTTATCTTGGTCTTCCGAGCTGATTTGGATCTGATTGTACCTGTTGAACCCATCTAGGAAAGAAAAGAACTTCTTCCCTGCCAGCCCATCTAACACTTGATCTATGAAAGGCAAAGGGAAATGGTTCTTCTTGGTGGCTTTGTTAAGTTCTCGATAATCCACACAGATTCTCCACTTCCCATTTTTCTTGGGCACAAGCAGAAGAGGAGAAACCCATTTACTGTCAAAGATGGGGTAGATGAATCCTGCATCTAGCAACTTTTGCAATTCCTCTTTAACAATGTCCTTAAGGGCTCGATTCATTCTCCTCTGAGGCTGCCTGACTAGTTTACAATCCTCTTTAATGTAAATGTGATGGGTACAGACCGAAGGTGGACTCCTTTCATCTCCTTATAGCTCCAAGCAAAGCATCCAAATGGCGGTTCAGTAGGCTACACAGCTCCTTCTCCTGAGAAGGGGATAGGGATGAGTTGATCTTCAAGGTTATTTCAGGGCTAAATTACACATTCTTAACTCTGGGAGAGGTTGGATCAGCCACACAGAGGTCTACTACAACGCTGGCTTGGGTACCTTCCACCAACTCCTCTAATGGCAGCACACTAGGAGGCGGATTTTGAATCAGATTCTCAATCAGGTCATCCTTGGTTTGAGGGCCTCCCCAGGTGGCTTCCATTGTGCACACTGGTGTAGAGTAGACTTCATCCTCATCTTCCTCCTCCAACCAGAGAGGTAAGTCATGTTCTAGCAGAGGTTGGGCAGGAGGATATAGGACTAGTTGTTTGGACATAGGCCCATTCTTGATGGTCATGCTCCCAGCTCGACAACTAATGTAAGCATCCGTAGTAGCTAACCAAGGCCTTTCCAAAATCAGGGGGTATCCAGTGAGTTTTCCCTTTGGCTAAAGGACCAAGAAGTCCGCAGGGTATTCCCAAGAATCAACAGAGACCATGACATCCTCCACAATCCCTTCAGGAGTCACAGTGGAGCGGTCTGCTAACTGCAGTACTATTGAGGTCTTTCTTAGGGAAATTTGAAGGTTAAGTTTGAGCATAGTGTCCTTGGTCATCACATTAATGGTAGCCCCTAGATCAATCAGGGTGTGGGGGATTATGGTGCCATTGATGTGGACAACAACTACAGGACTCCCAGGGTCCAAATATTTTGGACAGATTACTTGTCCCAACATCAGATCGAACAGTTGTCCTATGACATTGATAGTTTGGGCATCTCTCTTGCGCTTGCCTGGGTTCCTGAAACACTTCTCCTTGATCAATTTGTTGTAGATTGGTACATCTTTTATGGCCTGGAGAAGTGGTATTTTCACACAAAACTGTTTAAGTTCTCCCAGAAGTTCAGTCTCCTTTGGGTTTGGTTGCATGGTTACCGTTAGTCTCTCAGGAAAGGGTGGAATGGATTTTGGTTCACTTTCTTGTTTCTCTTCCTCATCCTCCAGAGGAGGAGGTTGGTGATCTGGAAGGACCTTCCCAGATCGTAGGTTGATCTCCTGAATCTCCACAACGTAGGTAGGGCATGTTGTCTCTCTAGTATGTACCTGCTGGACCTGTTTGTTATTGGGGTTCGGGTTCGGTTGAGTAGGAATCTGGGGTTGTTTTGGAGGATTAGGAGGTAATGGTTGTGTATGAGCAGGTGGTGGAGGAAAAATAGCAAGAGGAGAGTTGTATTCAGGCCTACACCCCGGTTGAGGTGCATTCCACTGAGGTTGTGGCTGAACATGAGAGTGAAATGAATGAGAAGCAGGTTGAGTATGGTATTGAGATGGATAAGACCAAGGACGAGGTGCGTACCAGGAAGGATGAGCAGGGGGACCCCAAGAAGGTATATGAGCAGTTTGGTTGGGGTTGTAATAAGTTTGGTATTCCCTTGCATCCCCTGCTGGTAAGGTCTGGATCCATGCGGCCTCCTTTGGTTGAGGAAGTAGAGTGGTTCAGTGGCTCCCTCGGCCCCTTGGTACATGGCTTTAAGTCCGGGTAAGGTTGGGTATTGGTTTGTAGGGTGGTCTTCCTCACAAACGAAACATACCTCTACTGAGTGCAACGGACACTCGTTCTTAGGATGCTTCCTTGTACATTTGGGACAAAAGATGGCCAAAGCCCTCTCAACTTCCTCTTCCTTCCGTTGGATTCAGAAAGTATCCAGCTGCATGGTAATGGTCTGTCTCACCTCACTTTTAAGGTCTTCCATCTGATTTGTAAACTCATGTTTGGAGAAGGTGGCACTGACTGAAAGTGGATTCCCCATACCTCTTTTCTGGGCTACCCTAGAGTGGTTCCTAAACACCGTCTTTATGTCATCATAAGGTATTTGGTAGATGTCTTCGCCAACTAGCAAATGGAGGGTATCTAGAAGGTCTTCAGGGACTCCTTGGAGCAGAATCAGCTTTAGAGATTCAAGGTCAAGTGTGCACCTGGCCCTTTTATAACTAAGTTGGAACCTTTCTTCATAGTCTTCTAAAGATTCATCACTTCCCATGGTCATCCGAAAGATTTCTCCCTTTGTTTCCTTTGACCTACAGTAGTCCCGGTATTTTTTGTTAAAGGCTTGCTACATTTGAGCCCAAGTTGTGATACTATTTCCAGATAACCCCATGAACCAGTGTAGGGCTACATCCTTGAGGGTAGAGGGAAAGAGTTTCAACTTTTGCTCGTCTTATGCATAGTCATAAGTTCGACAAAGGAAAACAAACTCAAACAAGAAGGTATCAGGGTCTTTAGTGGTCAATCCATGGAAGTGAGGTAAGGCTGAGGGAATTATGTTTTTCATTTTTGTGTCCCCATTGGTCTCTCAAATGGGAAAGGCACCTTCTATTCTCTCCTCATCTCCTATACCGCTTCTGTGTTCAGCCATGGTCTCAAGAGGAATGTTCTCTTACTCTTCTTCTATTATAGGATCTTCGTATATCTCTGGAGGTTCACCTATAGGTTCTTCTAGATCACTGCCATCAAAGAATAGAGAAGGGTGACTCAGTGATGTAGTGGGGGTGTTGGGTAAGAATTTTCCTGATTTGTCTCTGTTCCTACGAGGCATGAAAGGGAATATTTTTGGTTGATTTTTGGTTTTTTTCTGCTTGTACCTGCAAAATTGAAATAGATTGAACTGCAACTAACTAAAATTCTATCTTGCTTAAATGAAAATGTGGAATTGAAATGAAAGAAGGAAATGACTAATTTATGTTGTTGAAATGAAATTGCAGGAATGAAATCTAATCTACACTTGCGGAATTGAAATTGCAGAATTGAAATGCTAATCTACACTTGTAGAATTGAAATTGCGGAATTGAAATGCTAATCTATGCTTGCATAAATGAAATTGCATAATTGAAATGCTAATCTATGAAAGCAGGAAATGTCTAATCTACTTTTGTGGAAATTAAATTGTAGAATATAAATGAAACAATCTACTCTACGCTTGTTGAAATAAACTACTTAACAAAAGGTTGTAGTGGAAAATAGAAGAAAAGCAGCAATCACCAATACTCTGATGCTTCCCCGGCAACGGCGCCAAAAAGATGGCGGGCTCCAGTATTGCAGCAATAATGCTGCAACTCCTGGGGCTCCCTTCTTTACTTTTATCAACCCGACAGTTCGTAACAAACTTGGAAGCGACAGTGCTATATGCACAAGTACTAGCTCTTGCCGCAGGCTGTCACTGGATCAGCTGGCACAAGTCCGCTAGGAGCTTAAGCCAACTTCTATGAGCTTTTAGAAGAAGCCTTTAACTTTTATGGATGAAAGCTACTCAAAGGAGGCTAATCTACTTGCAGAAAGAAGTTGAAAGCTAAAAGGAAATGCAAACCCTAGCAAACCCTAGTTTTACCGACTAACCCTACTGGTGCAAGAAAAAGGATGAAAGCTACAAAAATGGATTTCGTTGACTCTTGGGAAGGTTAAGTGCATGTGTCTAAGCCACTTCTAAAGTGAAAGTTGAAAAGGAACATCTTTTTTTATTTTTGAGTAATCTTGTAGAATTATTATGCATGTGCTTTAACTGTTTTTGGCTCTGCAGAGGTTGATTGATGAAAGGAAATGGCGTGGGCATTTGCAGGAGGTTGTGAAGGTGAGAATAGGACCTAAGGGGTCCCTAGCACCCTTCTAGAGAGTTTCACAGTGTTTGGGTCTCGAAAAACCACTCTCGTGAGCTTCTACAGGAAGTCTACAGGGGTTCTACAGGGTGTTCTACAGGATGTTCCGAAAGGGGATTTTGGAGGGTTGATGGTGGAAGAAAGGTGGAAAAGTGAAGATGGAGGTTGGATGAGGGTGTGAAGAGGTCTAATACTTGGTGAATGAGGCTGAGGAGTGATTAATGTGGTTGGATTTTGTTCAAGGATGGAAGGAGAAAGGTTGCACAAAGATATGGAAATTAGGTCAAGTTAGAAAAGAGTGGCAAATGACGGGGAGGAATCTGAGTTAGGGGGTTGGAGCAGGTTGTCTGATGGAGGAAGGGTAGGCAGGAAGGTATCACAGGTGTTCTACACACTATTTTCCAAAACTGACCAAACAAAGACTATGCAAAACAAAGATCTAGCTATTTTGACCTATTTTGACCTAGAAACCAGCAACCATGATGAACAGAAATTTATTGGTAGAAAATCATGTGAGAT
The DNA here is from genome assembly GCA_000404065.3 of Pinus taeda. NCBI lineage: Eukaryota > Viridiplantae > Streptophyta > Pinopsida > Pinales > Pinaceae > Pinus > Pinus taeda. The sequence continues at coordinate 35,233 of APFE031364934.1, forward strand.
AACTATGAAAACTAAGCAAGAATGGATCTGAGCATGTAATCACAACTGGTACCAACTTCTGCAACTAAGAATCTAACACTAGCAATTGCATGAAGAGGCAAGAACAATGTTTTTGTGGCAGCAAGGACACCTTGGTCTCAGCTCATGGTCCTGAGGAGGGAGAGGTGAGATCAAGGGTTGCTTGATGGCCTTTTTCGAAGATATTTTCTGTTACCAACCTATCAAATCAATCTAAAACATGAAAATCGATTTCAAGCAAAAAAAATGACCTAGGTAACCAAGCAAGATTTTAATCTACTAGCAGAAATTATTTGATGAATACAGCAAAAATATATAACAGTACACAGAGGAGGTCTTGGAACTTGGGTTGGGCCCAACCCCAAGAGCTACAGGCTCCTAAGAAGAAGCTCAGAGCTGATGCAAAATGAAACTGATCTCCATTACTCATAAAATAACCATGTCACAAAAATGTTTACAACAAAAGCTCCAAAATTAGCTAAAAAGCAGAGCAACACTAAAATGCGAAATAAAAAATGTTCCCAAAAGTAAACTACAAAGGCTGGAAGCCTTCCTTCTTATGCACTACGAGGACCTCCAACAACCCTCCTTAACTCAAGGGGCTCGGCTGCTCAAACTGCAAGTAATCAGTCACTTTACAAAAGCTGCTCACCTGCCCTTGGGAATCATCTTTTGTGGCTTGTTGAACTCCGAGCTGATGGTGGAGAACTCAAGGAAGGGGCCATTTAGTGTAGGAGACACCCTTCCTACAAGTCATCAGCCTTGTTCCCTCATATTTGGCTGTCAACTGGCTCATAAATGCTCGACCCTGGTCCAAAAATTGTCCAAAAATCTGCAATAACCACGTATTAGACTTCATGGTCAAGTGACTATTCTCATTCATTCAATTAACATAAATATACTCAAAAGCATGCATAAACTATGAAGAATGGTGGATTAATTGAGAATAATGGCAAAATGAGCCCAATAATTTACCCATTTTTGGGGCTCATCACTTTGTTTAATGTGTCAGAGGATTTAGATTACATGCATGATTTGCTTAGTAGGAATCTCTATGGCCATTGGATGTTAAATATTTGTAATTTTTGTAGAAATTTTGAATAATTTAACACATATTCAACAGACATTATCCTGATCATGTACTATTGCGGAAAACATACACAAAACATAAGCTCCTCTACGTTGATCATCAACATAGCAGCATCAATAACAATAAAACATCAAGAGCATTCACACATTAACACAGTATGTATCCCGGGGAAAGAATCTCGCTAAAAACCCCAACTATCTGTATATTAATGATTGAGTCTTGTAACATTACAAAGTACAATGCTTATCACAAGCAATCCAGTACCAGCTCCACCTGTTACACACAATACAACTCAGATCTGAATCAATCACTGGCTCAAATCTCTTCCGTTGCTTGCCTGCCTCCGCTGCTCAATACCTGCTCAAGAACCGATGATAATTCCAAGGCAGCCACGTCTTTCCTTGGCTAAATCACGTGAGAAAAAGCTACAATGTGGGGAAACTCATTGGCATACTCAATCCCCTGATTTGTGCAAGATCTGATGCACAACTATAGTCACAACTGATAGCAATCTGATTCTCTAACACCTGTCCCTACTGAACTGAACATGCAATGACATGCAACTGCGTTAACTGATGTATTCATTAGTTGTATTATGAGTTAATAACTTGTGAATTAATTAATAACTAATTCACCCAACTCATCTCTAGTCTATTCGCCAGTTAGACTAAATACAACCAGTTTAACAAAGCTAAACTGAACACAACTCCATCAACTGCACCTCCAGTCAACTAAACTCAACTCACTTGAGTTCTAACTGAAGTCATGCATGCAAATATTCAACTAACCCATAAGAACCACGTATTTCCTTCATGCAATTGCATGTGCCACATCCGTAGCTCGAACTGAAGTGCTCCAAGAGAATAAGACAAAGTTTATAGTCCAAATATTATTGTGAGAATAATATTTGACTTTTCTATTTTTGACAGCCAGTCTAAAAATAGACTTGATCACTCACACTGTGATCACTCACACTTTCATCAAAAATAGAAGTCCATCTATTTTCTCAACTTGATTCAATCATCCATAAACAACAACCTGCAATCCATAGACATGATCCATATGTCTAAAAATAGACATAGTCTAAAAATAGACTTGCGCAAAAAATAGCCTGCGGGCCCACTTAGTGAAGGCGACTCTTTTCACTAAGCTCCATCATCTTGTTGCAATCTCAACACTCCCTCTCGACAAGATATGGATTTCAGCAACCCCTATCCTGCCTCGGTGGTACTCGAATTTGCTCCTAGTGAGAGCCTTCGTCAGAATATCAGCATCCTGATCCTCCTTTGGAATGTACGAAAGTAACATGATCCTCCGCTGC
>APFE031364960.1:0-21201 GCA_000404065.3 Pinus taeda
CTTCAAAAATGTAAAGATAATGTTTTGGGTTGATGCTATTCTATGTGCTGCATATATAAAGAATAGATGTCCATCTAATGCTATAAGAAACAAGACTCCATATGAAATATGGTATGGACATGTTCCTACAGTAAAACATCTCAGGGTCTTTGGTTCCACCTGTTATGCTTTGATACCAAAGGTACATAGAAACAAACTTGGTGCTAGAAGTCGTAAGTGTATCTTCCTGGGGTATTCAAACACCTCCAAAGCATACCGCCTCTATGATGAAGTAAACAAAAAGTTTGTTCTATCTAGAGATGTAATTTTTCTTGAATCATCCAAATCTGACAATGTTGTTGAGCGGCAACTTGATCACTTGGATAGATTCGCAAAAATGAAATCATTTCAAGAATTTGATAATCAGATTCCACATCTTGAAGGTGGGATTCCTATACTAGATCAACATGTGGAATCTTCTTTTGAAGAACACTCTCCCTCGACTGAAACTCCAACAATGGATGATGCTTTAAGTGATGTAATTGATAGAATTGGGAGACTCAATCTTGATTCAGTCCCAGCTCAATCAACAGAGTAGCCTGGACCATCTCAGAAAGGTCCGCCAAAGTGGCTGACAAAGACACTTGAAAGTGTTCATCCTAATGAAATTGGAAAAACAGGAGCCAGAAATTCAAACCGACAAAATGGAGGTGATGTAGATGACTCTAATTCACCTTTTGATATGGATGTTTCTTATGATTGTGAATTGAACTTGTCTACAGATTTTGAACCAACTTCCTTTAAAGAAGCTGCTTCTCATGATGAATGGAAAGAAGCGATGCAAACGGAGTATGATGCCCTCATAAAGAACGGCACTTAGAAGCTGGTTGATCCTCCATTTGGAACCAAACCAATTGGCTGCAAGTGGGTCTACAAGAACAAGTATAAAGCTGATGGCTCACTTGACAAGCACAAAGCTAGGCTTGTGGCAAAAGGTTTTGCACAGAAGGAAGGGGTCGATTATGAGGAGACTTCTGCCCCCACAGCGAAATGGGCCACCATCCGGACACTCTTTGCACTAGCAGCTCAGAACGGTTGGAAAGTCCATCAAATGGATATAAAAACTGCTTTCTTGAATGGAGATCTAAAAGAAAACGTTTTTATGTCCCAGCCTGAAGGATTTGCTTTGAAAGGACATGGACATAAAGTATGCAAACTTGTAAAGTCCTTGTATGGACTCAAACAAGCACCGCGAGCCTGGTATGAAAAACTAACTGAGCATCTCCTAAAACTCAATTTCAATCATTTTGATCTTGATGATGCAACTTTATTTGTCAAGAAAGTTGGCAAAACAAATGTATATCTTGTGGTATATGTAGATGATCTTTTAATGACAGGGAACAATGAAAGCTACATTGCATCCATAAAGAAGGAATTGGGGAAAAGTTTTGAAATGACTGATTTGGGCTATGTTCATTACTATCTTGGCATTGAAGTAACCCAAAATCCAAAGTCTATATTTCTTTCTCAAAAGAAATACATTGGAGATTTGTTAAACAGATTTGGCATGACAGAGTGCAATCCTCTTAATACTCCAATGAAACAAAACTTAAAGCTCACATATATTGAAGGAAAGGAATTTGAGGATGCAACAAAGTATAAACAACTTGTAGGAAGTCTCAACTACCTTACTACTACCAGACCAGACATTTCATTTGTTGTTGGAATCCTCTCCAAGTTTATGCAAAAGCCTTGTGAAGGACATTAGTCTGCTGCAAAAAGAGTTCTAAAGTACTTGAAGGGAACTCAATACTATGGAATCAAGTACACACAGGTGGATGACTTCAGTTTGATCAGATACTCTGATTTAGACTTCGATGGAGACAAAGAAACAGGGGTATCTACTTCAGGATATGCTATGAGTCTTGGATCAGCAGCTGTCTCCTAGAGATCACGCAAACAATCAGTTCCAGTAGATTCCACAATAGAAGCAGAATACATGGCAGCAGCTGAAGCAACAAAAGAAATTGTGTGGCTCAGGAAAATTCTTGAAGATTTGCAGGTAAAACAAGTACAATCAACTCCACTCATGATTGACAACACCTCTGCAATAATGTTGGCCAAGAACCCAAAGTTCCATGATCGTACAAAGCACATCAATACTAAATATCATCTAATCCGACATCATGTTGAGGCCAAAACAATCCATCTCCATCATTGTTCCACAAATGATAAATTGCGGACATCTTCACCAAAGCCCTTGGAAGAGAAAAACTTGAAAGATTTAGAACGATGCTTGGACTCACCAACATCCCTTCAGATTAAGGGGGGGAATGTTGACACCTAATCCTCACGATTGGGTGAATTTATGTAAATAGTTAAATTAGGAATGTGAACAGTCATCAAAAGATGAACTGAGCAGTCACACCCTTTTGTATATAACAATAGCCTACCTAATGAAATGAAATGAATCAGTGTTACTGCCAATTGGAGTTACTACCTGGCCTGACACTTTCTTTCTTTATTGGCTTCTTTATTAGACTTTTCCTAATCTTAACTAATTAGTCTTATTTCATAACATACTTTTCCCCATCCCTTTTGTCCTTAAAACTTTTCATCGTTATTACCATTTTATTACTCTCTTGGATTCCAAGGTTATTGCAATAATATTACAAAATAATTCTTCTTTTCATCTTTTAAATCACTTTGTTGAATTTATTTGAACCTATTTCTTAATTTAATCCTCCTCCTCTACTTTATTTTATTCCTAGTTCTTTGAATATTGTCATTTATTTCCTATGTTTTTTACTTCAAGTCAACTTTTAGATCCTTTTCTTGCTTTTAGTTTTAAATGTCACTAAACTTTTATTTCCTTCGTAACTATCATTTTTAATATTCATTTCATCTTCATCATTTTCTTTACTCCTCAAATTTCTAATTCTTTGAACATTTTTATTATGTTTCTTTTTTTAACTTGAGGTCAACCCCTTTTGACCTAATCTCACTTTAATTTACCTTTCATCTTTTCTCAATTTCCTTCAAATTACAATCATTTCAAAAAACATCTTTTGATTGCAAACCTTTATCCATATTTTCATATTTAATTTTCTCACATGTTAGGTAAGGCTTTTTACTTTATTGCCCTTTAATCTCAACGGCTATAATCAAGAACATAGATTCCTTAATTAATTTTTTTGGATAATTTAATCTTAATTCACAAGAGTTATTTATTAATTTATTTCTTTTACTAATGGCTATCCAATAGGTTTTCTCCTTTATAGTTTATCATCAGCACTTGCTCTATCATTACTACAACTTTATTTGTCACTAATGATGGGTAAGTCTACTTGAAACAGTGGATGTTTTAAAAACTTAACATAATTTACTTCTAAAAATCTCAAGCAACACAATTTTTTAAAATTTTCTTAAAAGAGCTTTACATTTCTATTAATATGTTTAAAATATTACTTAAAAATCTTTCCCTGAATTTCAATTCTTTTTGGAATAAAAGAGTCATAAGGCTGAGACGAGACAGCCTGAGAATGGCGAAGGAAGCAAGGGTTTCACAGGTTTGCAACTATTTTCTCCTTGTTGTCGTGAGGCAAGGCCCTAACACTAGTCCAGTTCTTGATATATGGTGAGGCATTTACTCTATGAAGTATCATGTTTGCAAAGACCGCACCCCTCTCCCACCGCTGATCGCAAATGAAAGACTTCTAATTTGAGGCAAAGACTATAAGATCGTTGAGGAATTTTGTCGAAACATCGAGTCCCACAAATAATTGTCTACATACGTTGAGGGGACCGGAGAATGTCAATCTACGGAGCTCATGGAGAAGCGTATTCTTGTAGAGTACTTGGATTGCAGAAGCCCCAATGTTTTAGTTGCGGCCACCTTCCTTCCCATCACCGCAACACCAGATCATGAGGAACCCAAATCCATAGTAGCTACAAAACAACAGGCTGTGACGAATCAGACGAAAAGTTTCCAAATGACTCAAGCAACGATTTTTATTCCCATAGAGCACCATAGTGCACTCACTAGGAACAAATCTAGTTGATCTAGACTAGAGATCGTGGGAGATCCCCATTAGGCGATCTTAAGCACGATAAATGTGTCGATCACAACATGGCACAGCGGATCTCATGATTTTCAACAGAGAAGGAATTCCAACATCAACACTCACACCAGATCTGAAGTTTTTACTCCAAATTCAGACTCTAATCCCCCAACTAAGGCATTACCAGATCAGTGCAGGGGCTCTGCAAATCGATCTATTCTTTTTTCTCTGCATCAATTCTGGGAACTCAGCCCTGGGGAAGCAATATGCACACGACGTCCTAGGAATGCAAATTGTTCACAGCAGTGGGAGTTGCATTGCCTTAGGGATGCACATAGCATTTCCCTGTGGGAGCCACGAGACAGAGTAGACAATGTCCTTGATCCTCAGCAAGCAATAAAGGTTGGCCGAATACGCTATCCAACAGTGAACAATTCAAAGCTGGATCTTGAAGATCCCATGTCAGATTCACCTGAAGGAGCGTCGATCCATCTCTTTATCAGATCACTTGAAAGGGAAATTTGTTTGTTTAAAGATCGGGTGTTGGGAGGGGATTAAAACTCTCAAACAAATGATTCAAGAAAAGATGGGTATACCAGCTAGTCTTCAACTCCTTATTTATGCAAGAAAAGTATTGTGGGAGGAATACAAGCTACAGGATTATAATATTGGACGCGACTCAACCATCTTCCTTAATACAAGACTTCTAGGAGGATGTCCTAGGACAAGCTCTAAAGGACCAGATACTTTCAAAGATGCAGTTAAAGGGAAGATGGAGCCTCAAAAACAATCAGATTAACAACCCACTACTCTCGATCCCTACATTGTGGAGTAGATGACCCAGGTGCCAACTTTGACAATTACTTTGCCTGAGGTAAATGAGATCCATGATGAATTTCTTTCTAGAGCTGTGATATGCAGATTCAATGGGTTCTAGCCCAAATCGGAAGCCCTACAACAATGGATTTTTTCCACATGGTCAGAAAACTGTGACATCCATTTATGCTCAAAAGGTTTCTTCATTGTCAAGTTCGACATGATAAAAGATAAGGAATATGCTTTACATGAGGGACCATGGTTTTGGGGTAATGCGGGCCTCTTCATGACTCCACGGTTTCCAGAATTCGATGCAAATACCATGGTGGTTTCCAAAATGCCAGTGTGGGTAAGAATACATAACCTACCTTTGCATTTTTGGCACCATAAAGTACTAGCAGGCATTGGGAATGCCCTTGGGAATTTTTAAAAGTAGATGCAGATCGCCTCACTAAGAATATCTTCACCTTTGCTAGAATTTGTGTGGAGGTAGACCTTAGTAAAGGATTACCAGACCGCATTTTGTTATATCACAACAATCAGCAGTGGTCCCAGCCCCTTAACTATGAGAATACAGCGTTCAAATGCCATAAATGTCTTCAAACTGGTCATCTTCAAAGTGCCTGCCCACAAAACAAAAAAGAAAGAAAAAAGAGACAACCACAAAGGCCAAAAGGATGGTAGTTTTCTGACACACATGCAGCTGAAACAGAAGAAGAAGAAACCACAGAAAATACCACAAACAACAAAGCTCAGAATTCCCAGGACACCACGCAAAAGAACATGTCAGAACTCAACTCAGCAATAGTTCCAATACCTCCTAAACAACAACAACAGATTGTGATGACTACCTCCGACAAAGAAGCAATTGGTACCAAGCAAACTCATGCACCAGATGGCTCGGACTCAGACAAAGAAATCTTGTCAAATATAGACGAGTCTCAAAAGACCATTGTATCATCCACACCCAACTCTAGCGGTTGGCTAAAAAGTGGAAAAAAAAGGTAAGAAAGAGTAGAATAGGGTAACTCTCTGATGAGTTTCTTATTGATCTTGGTCTACAAGATCTGTTATTATGCATATGCTTTGAGCATCTACTATATGTAATTTTGTTCACTTCATTATGAATAAAATTACGATTTTTCCTTGGGGAAAAAAGAGTCATAATATTTTGTTTGATTGCCAACCAAAGAAATTTTTTGGGGATGATATTTGTCATTTGGCTAATATTTCCAATCTTGGGAAATATATTTATCAACTCAAAAGAATATCCACCAATACCTTTATAGGACATAAATTATTACTTAAAAAAAACCCAAAGTTTTCTTACCTAGAAACCTTATAAATTTTAGAATTAAATAGTACAATCAAAACTTTTGCCAAGATATTTGAAGAGTTGTAAAGATTCACCAAGGTTTACAATTATAAGAAAGATAGTATTCTTTAAAAGCTTCCATCTTTCCAACCTCAATTGGACTTGGGAAGAGACTAGCACCTCCACTCCAAGGCCATTAATGGTGCCTAATAATTATTTAAATTCATGATCCTTTCAGAGGTGGCAAAGCTATCAATGATAACTTGTCAAGTCAATGAAAGCAAGGTATTATTATTAACCCCACCAAGGTTCAAGTCTCTCCACTAACATGCTTGTGCTCATGTGTGTACCTATGTTTGCAAGAAATAGGTTGGCCATGTGCAAGGCCTAGGCAACTACTGGAATAGATACCCCTCCCCCCCAACTCGTGGCCTCTTAGCCCAAGGGTGATTTATGCGATGTGATAAGACATTTTGGCTTAGTTACACGGGAAACGCTCTCAACATGTAGGAAACCTGTTCCAACGGTTCCTACATTCCCGTGAGATTTGGAATGAGAGCGAAATGTTTTGTTTTCTTGCGGTACGGCAACGGAAGCAAGGGGACGTTTCTGGCACATGGAAGACTCTGGTCAGGGAACGTGGGAGCAGTGTTTTCAGCGTTCCCAGTTGTGGGAAAGGCCACGCATGCCCTCCTATAAAATTAGATAAAGTAGTTTTTAACATCCTCATAACACACTAACAGGAATTGGGCGCAATTTGTTGGACCACTGACATTTATCAAAATAGATGTCCAAGAAAGTCGAACGTTTGCATTTTTAATGAAGGTAATTAGTTCCCAAGTTTGGCCTTGGTCTATGACTCGGCGAACGAAGCAAAAGTAGTTTAGGTAAAGACCAGGACTCACTATCATGTCTGATCTAAAAACCTAGGGGACATTTATTTTTCTCCCAATTCTAATTTTTGGCAGCGATCACACTCATATCCCAATTTTTGGTAGCATTCACACTCATATTCCGATTTTTGGCAGCGTTCACACTCATATTCCAATTTACGTCAGACGTTAACTTTGTGGTAAATGCATGCACATTCGAATTCTCGCAATTTTGTCAACAAACAAAAAATACCTATTGTTGCTCTGTTCATTAATGTGGCGATACATTCCCCACAAAACATATATATAGTAGTAGTTGGTTAACGACATCTATTGGTTTTAGAGCGACAATTATCCCAAAAAGACGAAGAACGACTGACGGAGGCGAGTTGACTGATTTTTTATTCACGGGAAACATTTTAAAGTTTTTAGAATGGAGGCTTTTGGGAGTGGGGGTTTTGTATTTAAGACATGTTGTTCTTGGAATTTTGATTTGAGTTCATTCAAAACTCCTCCTCTACTTCTTAGAGTCAACAAGTCACTCATCATGACTGGAAAAGGAGGAGAATTTATTTTAAAAGGGCAAAATGTCCAAATCCTCTAGTAATATAAAAAATGAATACGCATGGTAGTTGGGTTTGCACATTTCAGCAATAGACATGGTAGTTGGCTTGTAACTTTCTTTGTAACTTTGTGCATTTTTCCAATCTTAAAATAGTGTTATTTTAATTTAAATGGAATCCGTTTTCAAGGTGGGACACTCGTATCAAATTATGCGAGTGATTAACCAATAGCAAGACAATATTTTAGTTCCTCGAATGGAAAATCCAAAAGGTTAAGGTCTTCTCTCGCAAACCATTAGTCTTCGATTTAGCGTTGAATATCATTAATTAAAGGCATTGTAAAACATGTTTCATTGCATCTCGAATGTTGTTATAAACTAATTTTGATTATTGAATGAATATTATTAAAATCTTTAGTATTATTATATTAAAAGTTAATTTAAAAGTTTAAAAATATAATGAATTTTAAATTATATAACTAAAAAAATAATTTTTATTATATAATATTGTCGCTGCCAATCAGCCGTTTCTTGTAAATTTTGGGGAAATTTCTAGCCGTTCCAGACAGTCGTACCCAAGTTCCCAACGTTCCCCCATTCTAGAAACTCGTGCAACATAGCATTTTGCTCAATTAAAGATCCAAAATAGAGCAATTGTCACTTATTTGCATTGATCGGAAGTGCTCAATAAAATCAAAAAAAGGTGGCAAAGGGCACCCCTGGTCATCTCCATTAATGGAGATCTTTCAAAAGGAGGAATAGCACAATAAGCATTTCTTGATGATAGTTATACCAGCTAAACATATATAGAGAAGTTTATTTCCACCCACTTTTTGCAAGGATTTTTGACGTTTGAGCAATTTGACTTTCTAGCACCAAAAAATCAAACCCAGTGTCTTAGCAAATAGGAAAGAAAAATAAGGGACATATGATTGGTGGTGATAACATACCTTAATTTATTTTGTGTACACTAGCAATGGAGGAAGCAGAAGGAACCTCCTCCAAAAGTCATTCACTCAGCAAAGGAGGAGGTCAAGGAGATGATATAAAGTTATAAACCTCCCATGCTAAACGAAATTCAAAATCAAGAGTTACAAGGGTAGCAGAATATGCTACTCCTATAGGAAAGAGCTGTATAGAAAGTTAGTCAAATATGGCGAAGCTATGGGAGCAAAAACATCAAGCTCAATATTACAACTCAAACCAATCTTCGTCAGAGAGGAAAGTCGTTAGCAACCACAAGAAGAAGTCCACGAAGTATTGCAATCTAGAGGGGTAATAAATAGAGATTGAGAGAAATAAGGAAAAATTCATGTGGCCGAGTTCAACAGGACATGAGGGTAATTGGATCAAGGTTGGTCAAAATTGAAGAAGAGATTGCTCTTATATAGAAACGAGTTAATAGAAATGTTCATGAACGCAGATCTAAAAGCCAGTATAAGAGGTATTATTGATATTTGGGAAAATATGGTCTTTACAACCCTGGTCTATCCAGCTTTTGTGATATATGTAATATGGAGATATCTTTCTATCCCTACTCTGTCCTTTTTTTTGTGATTTATGTAAATATGGGAACCCCAGTTACAAGGTTTGCAATTTGCAATTTGACAAAATTTTCCTTTCTTCGAGCAAAAATTAAAAAAATAAAAAAAAAACGACTCACCACTGTATTTTGAGCTTCTATGCCATATACTCGGGAGAGGCTGTCATGTATTTGATAAGCTTTAAAAATACAGTTGTTAATCAAAGCTCAAGGAATTTATATTCTTTTATTTTATATACTTTTGAGGGGTTGTTCAGGAGACTCCTTCATCCTCACAAGTTACAGCTTGTTTAAGATTTGGGGAGGGTAACCTTGGTCAAAAACAAGTTGCAACACTGATGAATGCTATCTCTCTCCTGAAACGATGCCCCTGCATTTGCTAGAGATCCTCACAGAATTTAGTAATGTCATGGTAACTATTTGCAATAAGTTTGCACCATAGTTACGAGTTACAAGAGGCATGTCAAATTTGCAAACTTAAAAATATGAGCACCTTCCACAAATTTGGCATGCTAGGTAGGCAAATAATCACATATCTGCCGTAGAATTCTACACATGTTTGCAATAGCACTATTACAGGAAAAGGAATTCGTGTCCAACTTCCTCCTCAAAAAGGAAAAATCTAATTTTTCAACTGCCCTGGACTTTTAACAATAAGAAAATTAAATTGAACACCATCAGTCTAAGCATACAGATAAGGAAAACACAAATCAATTAAATCTGAATAGAAACCGAGCATTTACCAATCCAAAAAGGGCCAAAGAGTTTTTCAGCGCACAATTAATTGTAAAAAAAGATGATTGATAAAATTAAGGCGAGGACAAAAGAGAAGAAAGAGAGGATGAAAGAAACAACGAACCTTTTGACGACATAGGAACAGGCCTTGTACAACTGTTGCCGGTCATCAGAAAGAATGTGATTATAGCAGAACATGCAGAGAGGCATGGGCTTGGACTTGCAGCCCTGAAAATAACATTTTGCAGTCTCAATTCCATTTTCTGGTCTAGGAATACCCTGCTGTGCAGACCCAGGTGGTTCACTCCTCTCATCCACCCCCTCCATGTGTTGATCCCTTTCTTTCATGGCATCGTCTTCAACCTTCTCCTTCCACCCGCTCTTCCCGCATTTCATATAATACTCCCTGTACTTAAACCTGAGCTCCTCCATAAGAGCCCAATAATGTCTCCTGTAAAGCTTCGCAAGCTGCTTCATTCTGCGAGACCTTCTCTTCACAACTTCCTCGACAGTCATGGCGTTCGCATTCTGCAACATCTCGTCTTCCTTCGCGCCGTCAATGCACATCTCAGAGGCCTCCAAGTCCATGTCCGAAGCGTCCTCCTGCCGGGCTTCTGTTTCGCTGCAGCTACAGCTCGCATCAGGTTGCGAATTCAAACCCTGAGGAGTTGCGTTGGCAGGGTTGTCGGCACTTTTTCTTGCGAATTCTAAAGGGCTGAACTTTGAGGGGAGCTGTGACAGTAACTGCCTCTTGGGTGGCTTCTGCTTGCCTGTACTGCCCATAATAGGTGATATATTTATGTCTCCTGCCTGGGATTTTACCAGACTTATCAAGGCTTGTTTTGTGCAGAGGAAGAAGAGGAGGTAGAAACAATTCGACACCAAATAAAATAGACTTTTTATTCACACACAGGGGTTTTCCGAGGGTTTTCGGCGGATAAACTTTCGTGAGGTTTTAAGAGGGGTTTAGCAGCCATTTATCAGGGCTTGTTTTATGCGGAGGAAGGAGTGGAGCTTTCACAGTCGCAGCATATCATGAGCATATGGATTGCTTTCTTACACAGCCAACAGAGAAGCAGAGGGGAATGAAAGCAAAAATGTGAATTCAAAATGGAAATCGTCTTAGTTGGAGAACATATTCAAGAGGTGACTAAGGATTCGGGCATCTCATGGTTTGGCCATCTCACGGGCTTAATATTGGCGAGCACCGAAATATATATACCGTTTGTGTCGTTGGAAAGATCCTGATCCTCCTTCGGGGATCCTGAACTTTCTTTCCTTGAACAGGGTGTCATTTACCTGCACGAATGAATGAAAGCCTTAACTGCGCTTTTCCGAGTTCCCCTTATTTTTCCTTCCAATTTAGGAGGAGGAACACCGGACGGACAAAAGTGGCCGTAATCGGAACCAAAAAAAATTCAAAAAATAATTTATTATTGTGTTAACTATAAAAGAATTTATACGGAAATAATGTAATTTTTATAATTGGGTTTTATTTTCATGTATTATATTACTTGATTTCTATTTATTAAATAGTAATTAAATTAAATGATTTAAATTTAAGGGTTATTATTTATAAATTATATAAAAAGGAGATGTATTATATTATTACACTAGTTTATCTTAATTTCACATTTACTAGTTTATTTTAACTTCACATTTACATAAAGGATTATTATTTATAAATTATATAAAAAAAGATGTATTATATTATTATATTAGTTTAGAGTTATCTTAACTTCACATCTACTAAGTATGTAGAGATCAAATTTTTTGATGTGTAAATTTCTTTTAAATGAAGAGTTATCTTAACTTCATATCTACCAAGCAAAGCATGCACAGATCAAATTTCTTGAAGTGTAAATTTCTTTTAAATGAAAAGAGATTTCATGGATCTTGACAGTTGGTAGATCTTGAGTTAAAATTACTTATTTATATTTTTCATTTATTTTTTACAAAAGAGTTAGGTTTTATGTTTGTTTTTAAACATTGTAAATTTGTAACTCTAATTGCTTCTAATTATTATTATGGTTTTATGTTTCATATGGTTAATTGTTAATTTGCAACCTTTGCTTACCTACCATCATTATAAATTTGCAACTCTATTTGTTTCCAACTATTGTCATGGTCTATTACCATGGTTTTATTGTTTGCTTTCAAAAATTGTCAATTTGGAACCATACTTCCCATTGTTATGAGTTTACAAATTTAAAATTCTTTATAAGACATTATTAACAATTTAAGTGTTTTTAAAACAATATTTTTTTTGATAACATGAAACCATTACATAGAAGCCTCAAATACTTTCTAAAATTTGAAAAGAATTTAATGTTTATTATATTAAATTTATTATACAAATAAAAAATTGCAATCCACATAAATATCCATATTTAAAATATTTCTTATAGTGATTATTGAGAAGGAATTAAAATAACACTTATGATGGTTGAGCCAACCAGAAGTGATCCTTTAAGGTAAATATGTAGTTGATCATTTAAACTAAATATGCTTGGTACAATATTCCATAGATGTAGCAATCACCAATCTCAAGAACAAAGACACTGAACTACATAGAAAAGTAGACTTTATAAACAATATAAACCATACAATATCAAGTTTGATGATGCTTATGAAAAGATAAAACTTTAACTTTACTTTACATAAATTTGTATACATTATAATAATAAAATGTTAAAATTAATAAATTTGCTTACAAAGATAATAAAAAGGTTAATTTTAATTAAATTTCATTTAACATAAAAGAAAAGGAATTTGTAAATTCTTTTTCTTTTTTCTATAGGAGCTTAGTTTAGAAGTTCATGAAAATGGTCATTAGATTTTCAAAAGCTGGAAACTTAATTGGTTCCTTCCATGTACTTATCTTATGGTTTAGCTCATATACCCATTTTATTGTTTCACATTGTGATATTGATTACTAGAAACATTTAAGATACATAGAAAAAAACATAAAACAAAAAAAAGGTATTGAAAACAAAAGAGAAATGTCAAAACCATAACTTTGATCTGTCAGCTTACCTTTACCAATAATCGTTGGTTGAAGCCTAATCAATGCTACATAATGGATTTGGAATTTAGAGAATCCCATCTTATGGGTATTGCAAACTCAAAGTTGATCGGTAAGGTTCCCTACAAAAAACTTGATGCTACCACTTAGTTTTGCCAATAATAGTTGGAGCCTATTGAAAAAACCACGGCAAGATAACAAAAAACTTTTCTTTGTCTCAATTCCAAAGTCATCCATCGAAATATGAATGAAATGTTTGGTTGTTTTTGTGTAGAATTGGAACTTTGTGTTTTTAAATATGATGCATTAGTGAAGAATACCACGAGAAAAAACATTTGGTTGTCAAAATCCAAAGTCAAAATATTTATATAATACTAAAACTGTGAACGGAAAATTGACTATTCTACCTCAATTTGACAATTTTTTTTCTATATAATACTACCTAAGCACCCATGAACCGGTGACCTATCGCAAGGAGTGTCATAACAGTACACCCATTCACCGTCAATCCAAAGCCCCATGGGCTCAATTTGACAATTTTACTTCAATTTTTATTTATTATTTAAATTTGATTTATAAACCCAGAGTCAAAATGTTCCACCTGAAACAAAAAACTGATAGATTTCATTATTTTATCTTCATTTTATTTATTTATATATTATTGTTTATTTTATCTTTGAATTTAATTATAATATATATATAAATATATATATATAAGGTTGTTGGACTCAGTACTTACTTGATAAACAAAAAGACGAACGTTGGGCTATTTCTCTCACCGAGATACGCAAAAACAACTGCACCAAGGGTCTTCACACTTTGCCTACTTCTCTCACCGAGAGACGCGAAAACAACCGCACCAAGGATCTTCACACTTCGCCTTATACTCTCCAAAGGTCTTTTGAGAAATACAGAACTGTCCTCAGGCAGGCGGCCCAATAGGATTCTATATTAAATCAAGCAACATGTACATACCATGTAACAACATAATATGAGAGCACAACTCACAATGCCCTTCTCATAATAAAAACACTTATTTATAGACCAAAGAAGTCTCTTCGGATTCTAAATCTGGATTTCAAACCTAACCTAAGAATCTGAATGATTAAGGGTCTTGATGGGACTCGTACCCGAACAGTGTCTACTCAATCTTTCAAAAGAAAAGCAAAATATTCCTAGCACAACTTATTCATTATGACTCTTGTCACAGATGCATGGGTCCATATTACGATTACCATAAGTCATATCAGCATCTTCTGCTTTTTTCTGTTCGAATGCCTTTAGTAGATATTCTATGTCAGTTTCTTCTGGCATGGGGTTAACTTGGGAATCTTCGTACCAAGATGGAGCTGAACTTTCCTATTTATAAGCATCTTCGTACCAAGGTGGAGCTGAACTTTCTTGTTCATAAGCATCTTTGGTGGATGATTGTCCTTCTTCAACTTTTGCTTTATCTTTTCTTATCATATCAAATCTTTTTCTTTTGCTCAAAGCATTTGCATGAGCTAGGCTATCTACCTCAAAGCTTTGGATCCAACTTTTGTCGACACTAAGATGCTTCATGTGATCTACTTGAAATTCCATTCCTGCTAGATCTTCAATTTCAACATATATGTCTATAGACTGCCTTATCCATTGTATACAAGTCATATTAACTTCATCTTTTTGAACCCAATTATTATCGAAAATTATATGACTGCAACTCCCAAATGTTAGCAGTAGGCAGATGAGGCAAAGAGTATCATCACTCCAATTCCTTGAACATATTAATAATGTAATTAATGATTTAACATTAATTATTATTTTAACTACTTTGTCTTCAATTATTTTATCTGCTTCTCGAATAATGGCTTTTTTATGGGTTAATGTATTTTCAAGAAAAATTTTAAACTAGTCAAAAAATTCCTGAATTAACTTTTGATTGTTAATTAACTTGAAAGCCTTTGGTCTGGATTTTGATTCTGCCCATAGCTGATCAAAAGGATTTAAACTTAATCCAACTGTTTCCCATGGTGTAGACGTTAATCTCAAATATTTCAAAGATCTTTTTATACACTGAGATATTATTTTGTTTGTCTTCTTTATACATCTGCCTTCTTTGATTATCCAATCTGCATGTTCTTCTATTAGATTGAACATTGGAAAATTGTCATCTCCTTTATAATCTTCCCCCCAACTTTGCTGAAAGGTTTGATGCAGTTGTTCCCATAGATTTGGGATTCTAAGAGAAAGTAGCCATCTGGCGATTTTGTTCTGAATGGGAATTTTATGTTCATCTAAAAATCTTGCAAAATTATAAATTCCTAAGCCAAAATCAACACATCCTACTAATTGATAGTAGTTAAGTGTTCTCAAAATATTTATCATATGTGGAGTCCAAGGAATGGACCACATGTTTGTTAGAGCTCTAAAAAGGATTATGATCTTCATACCTTCACCTGGATATATTTTACAAAGTTTTGCATTTATGCCCAGTTGCGGACCAATATTTTTGGTGCGATAACCTTTGATTTGATTTATCCATTCATTTCTTCTGAGCCTTAATCCTACCACTTTTTTAATTTATGTTGTGAGCTCTGGTAAATGATGTTTAAGCCTATGAAGTCTTTTTCCCAATGTATATTGGTAGTCATCTTTGATGTCAACCCTAAACATCTTATTCATTTCTCTAGTTAGCACATCAGCTAACCAGTTGAGTTTGTTGGTATCCATTGTATTTCAAAATCATATTGTTGAAACTAGACCTGCCAAGATAAGAGTCTTCCTCTAGCCATTTGTCGCCTGATTTTTGCATTTAAAAAATACTGAAAGTTTTTAAAATCAGTTCTGATAATAAAATGTACTGGTGCAAGATATAATTCAAAATTTTGCACTCCATTGAATATGGCCAAAGTCTCTTTTTTTGTTGTAAAATAATTCTTTGACTTGCTGAGAATTGTCCTTATTTGTAGGCACATATTTGTTCTTCATTATTCTCTCCTTTTTCAATGAGAACTGCTCCCCAAAAGTCATCGGATGCATCTGTTTGTAAAACGAGTTGTCTGTCACCTGGAGGTTTGAGCTTTGGTAAGCTCTGAGCTTCTTTCTTGATTTGTTGAACTGTTGTAGTTGCAACGCTGCTCCATCCACCATTTAGGTACTTTCTGATTTTTTTTGTCTTTTCTGATAGCAAAGGAATATATTTATGTACATAATTTAATATTCCTAAAAATCTTTGAATTTGACTTTTATCTCCCAACTCATCTGGAAAATTGGAAATTTTTTGTACAATATGAGGCTGCATTTGGATTTGTCTGTCTATTATAATAATCCCAAGAAACTCAATAGTTTCTTTGAACAACTCTATCTTCTTATCTGATAATATAATGCCATGGGCTTCTATTTCTTTCATGAAAATATATAGATGGAGGATATGTTCTTCTATATTCTCACTATGTATTAGAATATCATCTATATACACAATTATAAATTCATACCTGCTAAAAATACTATCCATTCTTCTTTGAAAGAAGGCAGGTGCATTTTTTAGACCAAAGGGAACCACGTTCCATTGAAAAATCCCACTGGACACGAGAATGTTGTTTTATGCCTGTCTTTTGGTCTAATCTGGATCTGATAATATCCACTCTTCATATCCAATTTATAAAATATTTTGGACTTTTGAATTTTTTGCATTATAACTTCTTGTCTCGGAAGCAGATATTTGAAATCTTTTGTAATAGCATTAAGTGGTTTGTAATTGATAACCATTCTGGCTTTTCCTCCAACACTTCTGCATGGTTCCTTACAATGAAGGTTGAGCATGAATATTGAGAACTTGATTCTTCAATAAGTTTAAGTGCAAGTAGTTCTCATAACTATGCTTTCATTTCATGTTCATCTTGAGGTGTACAGGGAATTATACCTCCTTGAACTCCATTGTCATGGAGTGTTTCAATTTCTTGCATTGGACTTTCTTTATCCCAAAATTCTTGAGGATTGCTGGAACAAAGTTTGAGAAGCTTCTTTTGGATTTCTTTTTGTTCTTCAGACCAGCTGTCTTCTCTGGTAGTTTTGTTAAGATGTTGTTGTTTCTCCTTTGTTTCATAGTTCTGCAATACTTTTTGCCAGTCATTGCTATCATTTTCCTGTTTTCTCATTTTTGGTTTTTTGTTCATCTTTTTATTTTTCACTTCTGAATTTGCCAGAGATATCCTATTTACACATATTGCTTTCTTCTTAATATTGCAAATTATTTTGTCTTTGGCTATTATCATCGGGAGAACAGATGTTATGAATGGCATACCCAATATCAAACTGCTTGACTGGTCATATTATTGGATGGTTGGAATTTTTATAATACTCCCTCCTACTCTCATTGGAATATTATCTACATAATGTGTTAAGTTAATATTGTTGCCAATTGTCTCTGAATTATTGAGATTTTTTAATGGCTTCCAAGAGGATTTGAATAAACTTGGTGTTGCCAAATTATTAGACCCTCCAGAATCAATGAATGCATCAACTTCAATCCAACTATTACCTGACTGCAATTCTAGTGTTATGTACAAAAGATCTTTGGCTCTAACAATTTTCTTCATCAAATTATTTTCAGCCTTTTCATCATATTGATTTGATGAATCAAAATAAGTTGAATGACCAATATTTTTTGGAACCGGGCAAAGGCTTGGGGCTTTTCAATAGATATCATTTACCTTTTCTTTACCTTTGACTGATCTTATTTTGATTTCTGCTTCATCCTTTGTTTCTAATTCTTTGTCCTCTGATTCTTCTGATTCATCTTTTGTCTCGCTGAAGTCTGAAATGCTTAAGTCATCTAACTCTTCTGATTCTGGTTCTAGTTCACAATCTGAATTAATACAAATGTTCATTTTTTGTTTTGTATTCGTATTATTTTCTTCATCTATATCATCTCTTTCAGATATTATTTCAAATAACATAAAGACTTCAGAGCAATCATCATCGCTATCTACAATAGACCAATCGTCTATGAATTCATCCATTTCCAAGCATTTCTTTAACTTTGAAGATGTGTTTTTTTGGACATTTACCAGCAAAATGCCCTTTCTTTTTGTAGATAAAACAACATCTAGATTTTACTGGAGCGTTTCTTCTTTTAATATATCTATATTTTGGAAACAACTTTTTTGGATTTGCTACCCTTCTTACTTTGTATTTCCCATACCTTCTCTTTTTATGATGCTTCTTTCTAATAGGTGTCCATGGGAGAAGTTCTTTGCAACATCCCTGTGAAGGTTTTGTAGCAATTTCTTGAGCATTCTTTTGCCAACATAGATATTTCAATTTCTACTTACAATGATTTATAAGATCTACCCAATAGATTGTTTGCAAGGATTTACCTTTTTCTTCTAGATCTTTTAACACTAAGTCACCTATATTATTTGAGGGTTTTGATAAATATGTGACCTTAGTCATTAAATCATTGCTCAATTCTCTAGTCATTGCCAACCTGAAATATGCTCTTGAGTACTCATCTAAATGTTTGGCATCCTTTAGTTCCATTCTTGCTAAATCAACCATAACTTGTTTCTTTGAGTCCTCTAGCTCTATACAGAACTAGGTTCTTAGTAATTGCTCAAATACTGGGAGTCCTGCTTTTATGACTTCTTCTCATTCAGCCTGTGATGGTCCTTGCCACCAAATATAGACTATACCAGTCATCCTTTTTTCTGCCAAGCTAAATATTGAAGCATTATCCAATTTAGCTGTTAATTGCATTTGCCATAGAGCACCTATCCAAACCCTTATTGAGCCCTCAGGATTTTTTGAATGATCCAGATCTAAAATATAGCCATTGCTATTTGATGCCATTAGATCTTGTTCTATTTTTGGATACGTTGTGCTGATAATGCAACAAGATGATGGAGCTTAGTGGAAAGGAGTCGCCTTCACTAAGTGGGCCCGCAGGCAAATTATGGCGCAAAGTCTATTTTTAGACATATGGATCATGTCTATGAGTTGCAGGATGTTGTTTATGGATGATTGGTCAAGTTGGCAAAAATAGATGGACTTGGAACGAGGAACTTGGAACGAGTTTGGTTATCAATTATTGTAAAAAGAACTTGGAACGAGTGAGTGATTTTCCAAGGTAAAAAGAACTTGGAACGAGTTTGGTTATCAATTATTGTTCTTGCAGGATTGTGCAGTGGAGGCAGGCAAGCAGCGAAGGAGATTTGGAGATCAGATTTGAGCTGTATTGTGTGTAACAGGTGGAGATAGTACTGAGTACTTGTGAGGAGTATTGTACTATGTTTGTTACATGTTCTCAATCATATAATATACAGATAGTTTGGGGATTTTATCGAGATGCTTTCCCCGGGATACATACTGTGTTTGATGCTTCTATGTGCGCATGTGTATGTTTTTGAATACTGCTAAATTGATGATCAACATAGATGAGATTATGTACTATGCATGTATTTCGCAATAGTGTATAATCAAGATAATCTCAGTTGAATAAGTGTCATATTATTCATAAATTTCTACATGGTATCAAAGCGGTTGATCATCAGATCTACTATTCAGGAAGTGCTTACATCTTATTTCTTTAGGCAGAGTCTGTAATTGGGCCAGGTAGCCTTTGGATTCATCCTTCCTTTGGAAGGTGAGATATCTGGTGAATGCCCATACAGTCGATCTCTGTACGAGAAGTATTTTGTTCTCACGAATTTTAGATCGGAAGCAGTTGAGTTTTGAGCTCGTGGAATTCGAATTTGCAGCAGTGTTTTCTTGGTGTCAAAGTTGAAATGTCTTTCAACGGATTGCGATTGGAGTATGCCCTTGAGGGCAGCTTCGAACTATATGCATGGAAGGACATGATGGAGGCGGTGTAGATGATAATGGGTTGAAAGAGTTCATAGATGGGATGTCCAAAACCTACTGATGCTGCTCAAGTCGGGGATTGGCAAAAGAAGACAGCAAAGTGTCGAAGGATTCTGTTGGAGGGCATGAGGGATCACATTGTGTCCAGCCTCCATGGAAAGGCTTCTCCATTATTGATGTGGAAAGCGTTGATAGATCTATACCAAAGCAAGAGCAACCAGAGGAAGTTGGCGCTCAAGGATAAACTCAGAAACATCAAATGCGAGAAGGGCGACAATATGCCCAAGTATCTCACGAAGTTCACCCAATGCAGGCATGAGCTGGGAAGTGTGGGGGTGGCTGTCGATGATGAGGACTTGGTGAGCTTGGCTCTACTTAGTCTTCCGAAGAGTTGGCATTCCTATCAGGACTCTGTTAATGGTCGGGAGAAATTGCCAGGATGGGAGCGACTTTGGTCAGATCTTGTGCAAGAGGAGATCAGGTGGAATACCAAGGACGGATCTTCATTAAAGGCAACTGATGAAGAAAATTGCGCTTTGGCTGCCAAAGCAAAGAAGGGGAAGAACAAGAAAGCTTCTCATTCCGGTGCAAAAGGCAAGAAGCAGGACATGTCCAAGGTGAAGTGTTTTCACTGTCACCAGCACGGACACTATGCCACAAATTGTCCGCAGAAGAAGAAAAACAAGCAAGTTGTTGGATCTGCAGCAAGAGAGGCTCTAGCCTCGCAGTTTGAGCTTGATTTTTCATTGATCGTATGCTTGGTTTCAAGTGTGATGGGATCGGTATGGTTCTTGGACAGTGGTGCGTCTTTTCACATGACAGGAGATCGAGATTTGTTTTCAGATCTAGATGAGGAAGATCTTGGAGTGCACATCGAGATGGGCGATGATGGTAGATATAGTGCGACCGATATCGGTACCATTTCCTTTGAGAGGGAGTCTGGTAAACCCTTTTTATTGAAGGAAGTCATGCATGTTCCAGGATTGAAGAAGAATCTTATCTCTGTGGCGATGTTAGAAGACAAGGGATATGATGTTGTTTTCAGCAAGGGAAAGGCTTTCTTGCGCAGCAAGACAACTGGAGAAACCCAAAAGATAGGGGTTCAAGTGAGGAACGTTTATCAGTTGCATGTAGATGGATGCGCAGCAATGGCATGCAAGGCAGAAGGATTGGTGAGCCGGGATGATGGCGAGCTGTGGCAGAGGAGATTGGGTCACCTTCACCATGGAGCCTTGAAGATACTGCAGCAGATCACTACTGGGCTTCCTAAAGGCACTCTTGCGGAGTCAGATCAGTGCAAGGGGTGTACTTGGGGAAAGTTTGTGAAAGCCACCTTTCATGAGAAGGATAGTCGCACCACGATGATCCTTGAGAGAATTCACACAGACGTGTGTGGACCTTTCTCAGTAGCTTCGACAGCAAAACACAGGTATTATGTGATTTTTGTTGA
>APFE031364971.1:8112-18904 GCA_000404065.3 Pinus taeda
TGAAAGAAAAAATTAATATTATAAGTTAGCATAGATAAGTTGGAAAAACCCATTAAAACACTGAAGTTGGGGAAAATTCCCTAATAATTCTAAAGAAAAGCAAGTCATCCCACCAAAAATGGAGAAGCCAAATTTGGGAAAGATTCCCCAATAATTCTGAAGAAAAACAAGTTATCCTCCCAAAAATGGAGAAGCCTTAAATTTAGATCCATCTATTTAGGGATAAGTGCCGATGGATAATTCTTGACACCTAGTCATTGGGATTGGTTTTATATGTGTAAAATAGTGTAAATATAAAATAAGGAGAGCTCGAATATGAAGAGACACTTGGAGATGAAGCTCAACAATTTCTCCCTCCATGTATATATCTATGATCAACCTTAATGCAAAATCACAATTCATTTGCGGAGTTACCTCTTTGCCTCACATGGAATGAGAGAGAGCTCCCAAGATAAGTTGTTGTGATGTAGCTCCTATCATTGATTTCCATTATTCTCTGTACTCTACCTATCTCCTTTGATAAAAAAAATCACTTGTGCATTTCCTAATGCCCATTTGTATATTTTTCTCTGTGAGCCCAAGCGCTCTCCTCGGTTTTGAACAGTATGTAAGCTTGAGTCGTGTTTCATTTTTTTTTTCTAAAAAGAAGCATTGAAGCTAGAGCGGTGTGAGATTTGAAGCCACAATGGTGTGAGCGTTGAAGCTAAAGCATTGTCTTCATGTTTTTTATGGAGTAAGGCTTGTGTAGAATATTTGATATTTAAAGTGAGTTGTGAACTTTGATTTATGCTTGGGTTTTGAACAGTGACAAAGTGTGTCTCTCTCTCCGTGGCTCTAAGGCATTGCTTCAAGCCCCTCGACAACTCCACCTTTTGGCCCACCCACCTTCCATACCAAAATCCTCTACCAACATATACCACCTATTGTTGCATTGACTATGATTGTCATTATAACCACCAAATGCACTATACAACCTCACACTATACCTC
This sequence comes from Pinus taeda, assembly GCA_000404065.3. Lineage (NCBI taxonomy): Eukaryota > Viridiplantae > Streptophyta > Pinopsida > Pinales > Pinaceae > Pinus > Pinus taeda. Next base: position 9,102 of record APFE031364971.1, read on the forward strand.
CTTCTCCATACTGCAATCCACTCCTCACGACTTTAGTCCTCCTGATTTCTCCCATATACGTTTTGTTGAACAGTACATAGCGCCTCCTCCCTAAACCCCTATACACCTTGTATATTGCTAATAATGTTGGTGTGTATGCCTCACCTCCATGTTGTTCAACATATAACACCGCCAATAGTACCACACTTCCATACTACTTAGATCTCTCTCAGAGTTATTAATGTATGTGGTTTCAATATGTAACTACATTTCAATATATTATTGTGTTTCTCTGTTAAACACTCTCCCCTTACCACCATGCATTAATATCATTCCAACTCCATGTTTTTTAATTGATATGGCATTATTGTGTCATATTACATTAAATGTTTCCCATATATTACATATCCCCATTGCCCATATTACATATTTGTTGTTCCATATTACTACAACTCTCCTACTTGAGTTGAATGGTATAGTAATGTAGACTCCTCGTCAATCATTGACCCCTACCCGATATACACCCTCCCTTAAACACTCCCTCCTCCATTTACTTCCTCTCCCAAATATACCTCCCCTATATACAACCTCTCCCCAATAATGCCTTTGTTTTAATATATGAGAGTGTATTTTCTTCAAACATTACCATTAGAAGTGCAATTTCTTATAGTATATTGGCCACAAAATATATTTTTTATATAGTACACAAATTTAAAATTCATTCATTGATATCTATTATTGGATTAGCTCTATCAGAAAAAGAGAATTATCCTGAATGGTCATTGTTAGGCATGGAATCCCCCCAAGGCATGTTTTGGCACTCAAAGCCCAAGTTTTGATTAAATCTTATTGTAAAGCTCTGCGAATTGCAGTCGTGGGGCATCAAACTATGATAGAGTCAGAGGGTTGTCTGCCCTAGTTTTGTAATGTAGTGTGAGTTTGATAGACCTACCCATGGTCCGCAGACCATGGGATTGTATAAATAGAGCAAGGCTCTAAGTGTAAAAAGGGAGAAAAAGAAGTAGGCAAAAATATAAGTGATTAAGTCACAAGTTGAACTATGTCTTTGGGTCGTAGAGTAGGAGAAGGCTCTGTGGGTGAGTGCGTAGAGGCTAAATAGTTTGCAGTTGAGTGCGGGGACCCCTACAGCTGAGTGTGCAGGATGAACTGGAGTCTATAACTCAGGAAGGAATTAATAAAGAGAAGTTTTGTTATAATTCTGTGTATCTCCTCTTGGGTTAATGAATGATTGATATAATTTGCAAATATACTGTTATTTTACTATGTGCACCTACATGAATGGTTTATATTGTTAAGTATGCGTAAAGCACTCAAGTAGGCAAAGCTAATTAACTAATGTTGGAATACGAGTAAGGTCTTGGGTAATAACAAAGAGCAAGACGTTCAGCGTGTGGGTAGGCGTGCGTGGGGCTGCGAAGTATTAGAAAGTGCACGAAGAAACATATGTGCAGGGTCAAACCGCGAACGAGCTGAACTCCTTAGACATCTCGAGGGTGCCGAAACCTGGTTCTAGCACCCTCTCATACTACTTCGAGTGAGACCTCATTCCATGCTTTGCGGACTATTGCTAAAAGGCCTAGTAGTACAGGGATTTGTTTAGCTAACTTATCTCTAAACCAGGGTTAGGCCCCAATAAGCCAACAAATGGTTTTGTTGCCATGACTGGGATTTGCATAGAGATGTCTCATGTCATATCACTCAAATCTCACAAAGAAAGATATTGAAGACTAGTTGGACAGAAAGATTCACGAGTTCGTGGCACATGAAATTAAGAATCTGCGATTATCAAAGGAAGAGTGGTTAGATTGCTACTTATATACGAAAATCCATGAAATTTTCTTTATGTCCTTCCCCTCTGAGTTGTACGAGTGAATCTCGAAGCTAGCAGACAATCAAAGAAGGTGTAGGCTCGATAAACCTATTGTGTGGACTCCAGAATTGGTGCACAGACTAAAAGCATCAGAAGATAAGATTGCATGCGCTGTGGATCACTTGCTCAATCGAATTATAGGAGGATTTATCACCGAGGTTGTGATAGATACTTCAGTTAGATATAGCGAGGCAGAATTATGCTTCTTCAAAGGACTACAAGGCAAGTACATTAAATCTTTGAACAATTGCATTAAAATGCTACTATGTGAAAAGCGGGTTATGTGAATAAATTGATGTTTGGAGCTAGGTGAAGTGGGAGGATCTATAGAAATGAAGGTAGTGTAGAACTAGAAACTAGCCCCTTGATTTAACTTCCACGAGAAATAAAGGAAGAGCTCGTGAAAGTTTCACCAAGAAGTGTGATATGTTTGATAAAGCAGCGAATTCCATGCATACCACTCCCACCTACACCACCACTAGTTTCACCATCTTCACCCACAGCACCTCTACAACCACCACAGTTCAATATGGCAAGGGCGATAAATATGTTGGTGTTCAAAGGAGTAGCGAATGAAGGTCTGGATGAGTTTTGGTTCATGGTAAGGGTTGTATGGGAAGCACAGGAAGTCATGGATGACAATATAAAGAAAGAAACACTCGTAAGTGCTCTGTAGGACCGTACACTAACTTGGTATATTAAGCATTCTAATGACAATCCCAACGTAGGGATTGGAGATATCCAAGTTGCGCTAAACAAGGAATTTAGTAGGCCAAAATTAGAGACATAGTTGATTATTGGATCCAAGGAAATCGTGATGCTTCCATGCGAGACCCCCTCGAAGCTGGATTAGAGACTTAAGTGTACAATTTGTGAAGTGAATATGACCTTGGCACATGGGCAACACCGTGCATGGTTTGTAGCATCATTAACGCCACTTCTAAGGAATGTGTTGTCATAGCAGAAGCAAACCACTCAGGCTGAGGCCTTCGAGATCACGATGAGACTGCACGAGACCCTGGTACAAGATCCTAACTTACTAGTTCAACAGATCCACGCGTAGTTGAAAAACTTGTGCCTTGAGATGTAGAGTTTGAAACAAGACACAATGGCTTACCTAGAAGCGCACAAGGAGGTATGGTGCGTAAAGTGGAAAGGCTAGGGACATGACAAGGACCATATTGAGTCTTCGCAAACTACCTAGGAGGGGGAGGACCATTGCCATTGAGACTGGAGACACAAGCAGGACTAAGTACGGCGTTTTCCTTTTGTGCGTGATTTGTCATAGAGGAGGGAAGCATGTTACATATAACTTCCATCTCCTACAAAAGTATATGCAAAATTCCAAGAATTTGTTTTGTAATTTCTATAGGTCAGTAGGCCGCAATGAGCGCACCTATAGAAGTTATGAACTCATGATGGATCAGACTCCTATCTACAGAGTTCAAACTAAAACACAGGCCCTCAATCAAAATGAAAGGATGGCGTGCACTGGATTTCAGGGGTGGGGACAAGGTTGAGGTGGAATGGGACCAGGAAGTGGTCGTGACAACTAATATGTTACATTTGCATTGGGCCAGGGCATTAGGCCTGCAATTGTACAAATCCAACAATGCCATCATGCTTATATTGTACCTACTTTGATCATGAGATGAAGAATTGTCCCATGCTGATAGCGAGGTTGCATGATAAAGGAGCACTCCAACCTCTCGCAACTTAGAACCTGCAAATGATGAGGTCTGAGCTGCATGAGGAAGACCCAAACGTAAATATTGTGTGCTGAAGTGGTATCATGACAGGAGATGACAAAGGTAGGTAGCCCGAAGAGAGTGCATGGGTTTGCAAGGCTCCAACAAAGGAAACTAAATTTGATTTAGAGCATTCTAAGGAGACATTCATGGAAGCTAAGAATAGCTTCGCGGATGCCTCCACTTTAGGAAGTAAAGACAAACTAGAACTAGAAATGGACCCATTAATGATCACTACATTTTTTCAGACATGCATGAAGTTTCTGCACAATAACAAAGCTATGAAGGGGCTACAAGAACTCATCACTAGATGTGATAGAACCATGCCAGGAGAACCATGCATAGTCCCAAAGATTAGGAAGCACACAACGCGAAGAGGAAGAGAGATGAGATTGACCATGTAGATCGGGAAATATGAAATGGATCAAGTGATTTTGGATCTAGGATCAGACACGAAGTTCTTGGCAAAGTAGACGTGGGAGCGAATGGGTAGGTGTACACTGCAATGGTCTCATATCCAATTGTGAATGGTGAACGAGCAAAAGATCCTACCTATGGGAAGATTACAGGGAATAATGGTAGATATCGAAGGTGCGAGTGCGATAGTAGATTTCGAAATGATAGAGATTTTTGATGACAACAGTCCCTATCCCATGCTATCGGGAATAGATTAGGCCACTGACATGAATGGAGTGATAAATCTAAAGAAGCGCAAGATGATTTTTGAGAAAAATTCACTGCGCGTAGTGGTACCTTTAGACCTTGTGGAAGAAGGATCACGCTACACAAAGCCAGTGAAAGACTACGATAACAACAATGATCTAGATTATATCTACAAGAAAAATGTGTGGAAGCCGGACTGGGTAAATCCAACAGTAGATGGCAGACTCTCATGGTAGTGCAAAATCTCCTACACTTCAGATTGGGAAGAGGTAATAGAACAATGGAAGAACTAGTTACACGAGGTAACCACACTCAACTGTAACATGATGACAAGGTTGTTGCACTGCATGGCAATAGATGTAAGAGATCTCCCTATGTATGATGGGTTGAGCAAGGTGGATGATTTCTTGAATAAACTTGAAAGAGATGTACTCAAACAACAACATTTCAATGCTCTGAAATGGGTACTCTGTGATATGCCCACAAGATGGTGGGGTATGCATCAAAGAAGTTTTGAGGACTGGTGCAAATGCAGAAGGATGATGCACATGCAGTTTGGAAAGCCTTAGATGTGGATGAGAGCTGAGTATGATGGATGAAACAGCTTGCATGCCCACCTTTCCAGATGGGTATAGGAGTATGGTGCGTAACCTTCACGAACGTACACCATCCTCACGATAGGAAACATGACTCACAAGCAGGAGTGAGCAAGATAATGGTGTGAACGACCCCTCCAGTTGTGACTAGGAAGTATGGTAAGACCAAGCACAAAGAAGCATATTCACAAAGAAGATTTTGATAATATACGTGAAGCATTGAACATGATCAACCATGTGAAACGAACTGACTCGGACCTATGCGTACTAGCAGTTGTCTCAGCTTATAGGACCATGTGAAAAAACCTGACCATATGGGCACTTCCAAAGCTGAAGTATGAAGTGAATGTTGTAATCCATATGGAGCATGCAAAGCCTAGTCCACGCATGGTAGCACTAGTAGATGCAATGGTTCGCAAAGCCCAGAAAGAAGAGATCACACAACTGCATGAAATAGAAACCATGGGACTTAAGGAAGAAATATAATAGGGAAACCTTAGACTCCACAAACTTGAAGAAGAAAGGGTAAGGTTAAGGAAGAAAAGTGCTTTGATGGACACAAAAGTCAATAAGATGGAGGACGAAATAAAGAAATATTTTCTAAGAAAAATGGCCATAATGGTAAGGCATGGTGCATGCGATCACAATGATAGGGTTAAGGACTATTTCCGTGACTTGATCAGTCTGATGCCTTGGCTTGGACCGCATATTGCTAAGCATAATGACCACTGTAGCAAGTTGCAAGTAATAAAGTACGTGATGCTGACCATAATAGTAAAAGGTAGAGATTCTCTAGGCAACAAGATGAATGATCGGATGAAACCCTTCATGGGTGATGCGACCACCTCACTAGTCGAGAGAAGGATAGTCTTAGTGCTCTAGGTAGTTGGAAGTGAGTGTCAGAATATAAAATATTCTTCGTGGGAGTTGCACGATATTAGAGATGTGTGCAAAATCAAAGAGTCTCAAGGTCCGTGACCACGCATGGGGGGCCTACGCTACCATGCGGGTTGGCTAGAAAGTGACCATTGAAGTCACTATTCATGATGGGATACTCGACTTGAGGCCAAATCAAATGAGCGGTAGGCATTTAAGACGTGATTTATGGGAAAAATCTGGGAAAATCTGCCACCAAGGGAGCATTAATGAACCAGATTTGTAGGGAATAGTCGAATTCAAATTTCAAAAGTGCTATAAAATACAAAAGGCTACCCAGAAAATAACACTTAGTCATTTGCGATCTAAGTGGTCGAGCATAACCCTCACTTTCGTGAGTCGAGCATTGATTAAGCCCTTGAATTCACGAGTGATACATTGTTATACAGATACAATGGCAACAACTAAGGATGGTATGGAGACAGTAAAAGTGACCACCAAGGAGGCCATGTAGGCCCTAACTATGGGTGATGTTCTAGAAGGTGTCGAGATTGTGGAAAAAATGCCAAAATCACTGTGCATGCCAAGACCCAAGAAGGATAAACAAGTAATGGCTTGCATATGTGTGTCCCTGCAAAACCCACTGCCCAACAAACTGTTGATGTAGGAGAAGGGGAAGTTGTCACTATAGAAATAAATGAAGAAGAAGAAGATCTATAGGATCTTATCATCGCAGAAGAAGAATATGAAGGCATGGAGGTGGATACTTAGCTTACACACTCTGTGACAAGGGTAGGCCAAAGTTCTCAAAGACTTGGATGAGACCAAGAGCTCACTCTAGACCCCGCTCTTCCGAGATGGCATTATGGTTGAAGGCACAAAATTGGGTCACATGATGAGCCTGAAATTCGAATATTGGGACCTCACTAATCACGAGAACTTCCCTCACCTTAAGACCAGAAACCTCATGAAGTAGAATAGTACGGGGGGGTGACAACATTAGAGCCACAAAAGTGGTTGTGCAGAGTGGAAAAGGTTGGGCTATTGAACCTGCTCTGGCTGTCGCATTTCAACTATGCCCTGATAACCATTTCGTCATCAGGAATCTACTTTGTTTGGTGCATGATCGGTTTTTATGGCTGAAGGAGCCCATCCCCATCATGATAGACTTGATTCATCACATTTCCTAGCTTCCATACAAAGGAGACGACCCCATGGCCATATCTAAAGGGAAGGGCAGTGATTTGGCCATCGTGAAGGCCATGAAGAAAAAGTACAAGCTCAAAAAGAAGAAGAGGGATTACGCCATCTTGAGCATTAAGGACAAAGTAGTACACATGACAACCCAAATATTGGTAGGAAAAGTTATGCACAAGTGCCACATAGATGAGGTAACTACGTCGATGGTCGTACTGGCCGAGCAGTGCATAGAGGGGGTCTAGTTTAACTTGTCTGAATTCCACTGCATGAAATTTTTAGAGAATTGTCGCAAAGCCTAGGAACAAGGAAAAATGGTCCACTATGCAAATTTGTTGCTATCTAGTGTGCTCGTAGATGGGGAATTGCCAACGGATTATCAATTCCCCATAATTGACAGAGATTTAGTGGAGGCCACAAGGTATGCTTTGCTCTGGGCCATGAAGGATGCTAAAAGGATATGCGATAGCAAGATCTTCTTTGTGTTCATGGAGATGAACCTCAGAATGTCGATAAAACATAAGCCATGATTGTCACCCATGGTTTATAATAATTTGCAAGATTTGCAGAATTTAAGGTAGACATGCATAACATATATATCAAGGCATGTAAGGACCTAACTAATAGTGGACAAAGCTACCATTTGTAGCCACTCATGATTACATTTTCAATGTCCTAGAGGCATGGCCACTCGAATGGCATACACCAGTCATTGCAGAAATCGAGAGGTTGACAATGTAAAAGAAGAAAGACGAGGCCAAGTTGCGCATCACATATTTGGCTCAAAAACAAAGGAAGGAAACAACAGCAGTAGAAGTGCGGGCAGCGTAGGATGTGGCAGAAGAAGTAGCTGAGCAGGAAAAGGGCACAACAATAGTAGCAACACAGGAAGCAGCCGTGAAGGAGGGCAAGGGCCAAAGAATGCCTTTGTAGGGGCAGGAAGTAGAGGAAGCAGAAACAGAAGAAGGAGGCATAGACCCACAAACCACATCAACACAACTGAAGCACCAACACCCAACAGAGCAAATAGGGTCATGGAAGAAGGTCAATGCCTCAAAATTCTTCATTGACATGATCACCCTAACCAAGGGTGATCTACATGACAGTAGTGAGATGGTGCGCGATGTCACCAATGAGGCTCTCCAGGATTTTATGCAGGAGAACGAGATTGTGTTGGGGGCCATCAGAGTGCAGTTGCATGAATTACAAGTCTGCCCCCCTCAGGTTGGTACCCTTTCGACCAACCTCGTAGTCGGATCCACGACAATAGAAGAGATGTTGTGCACGCGAATGACAAACACAATAGTGTTGCCGGAAGGGGCACTAGTCACATCAAATGAGTCCGACAGGCCTTCAGTTAGAGCTTTGAAAGGTCTTGGTGTTAATCTAGTTGCCCAACTACACGAGACATTATATGTGTTGCAAGATTGTAGGTTGAAGTGTGTCTTTGGGTCGTAGGGTAGGAGAAATCTCTGCAACTAAGTACGCAGAGGCCTAATAGTCTACAACTGAGTGCATGGACCCCTGCAGCTGAGTGGGCATGGCGAGGTCGAGTATGGAACTGAGGAAGGAATTAATAAAGAAAAGTTTTGTGATAATTATGTTTATCTAGTCTTGGGTTAATGAATGATTCATATAATTTGCAAATATATTGTTATTTTACTGCGTGCACTTGTATGAATGATTTATATTGTTAAGTATGCTTAGAGCACTCAAGTAGGCAAAGCTAATTAACTAACATTGGAATACTAGTAAGGTATTGGGTAATAATGTAGAGCGTGATGTTCAGCCCCTTGGTAGGTCTACGCGAACACAATGTATTAGGTTGCGAGGTACGGGAAAGTGCGCGAAGCAACCTATGCATAGGGTCAAACCACAAACTAGTTGAACTCCTCAGACATCTCCATGGTGTGGAAACTTGGTTCCAGTACCCTTCCATACTACTCCAGTTGGACCTCAGTCCGCCCTTCGAGGATTGTTATTGAAAGGGGCAATAATATTGAGATTTTTTTGGCTAACTTAGCTCTGAACCTAAGTGTTACACAAAAATATCGTCACCTTGATTATTTGCAGTCGGTGTAGGCCCATCATTACCTATACCAGCTTCCTAAGCAAGTCTTAAACCTCAGCTCTTCAAAACAAGATTGAAAAAAGAGAGAAAGACATCAAAAAAGCAATGTAACTCTGGTTCCGCACTTTCTCTTACTTTTGCCTGCGGGCCCGCACCTTTTTTTCAAGGTACCTACGTACTTATACGCTCTGTATGTAAAGGGGAAGGTGCGTACCCCTGTAAAAGTCAAAAGGCGCAATCTTTATCTTAAAAAACTCATTTTGGGTTAATTATAGAGTTTTCTAGAAGCATTTGTTACGTGGATTGTTCGCTCCAAGTGGTTCATGCATCCCATCATAGGAGGAACTAATCCCTTGGTTAGAGGAGCTATCCCTTTGAAGAAGGACTCTATCCCTTTGAAGGAGGAGTTGGTAACTGATCTCCATTGCACTATAAATTGAGGCATTGGGTCAGTGGCCAGGGAGGTTAGAAGCTGAACTTTTGAGGGTAAATGCTAGTGAAATCAAGACTTCCTATTTGAGCTTAAGAGGAGAGATCACATACCTTTTTGGCCCCATTAGGGAGTGAGTTAAGCTTGTCAAAGTAGAGGAGACTTCTTGTTGGACCCTGGAAGGAGCTTGTACAACGTCAAGGCAAAGGTTGTAAGGTTCTTTTCTTTTGAATTAATACAATCAAGCTCATTTTTTTCAACAAGTATCTTATGTATTTGTTTCATGGACTCCTTGACTTTCATGTTAAATATGTTTTATAATATTGGATATTCAGGTGCTATTTAATTGTTT
>APFE031364971.1:42228-57644 GCA_000404065.3 Pinus taeda
AAAGGCATCAATACAGTCTCCTACCTCGCCCCAAAGAACCCCCTGCGAAAACTGTGTCCAATCCCTGCACCCAAAATTGCCTTTCCCCAATTTTCCACAAAAACCCTAAAAATCCCAAATCAAACCTTTTTTATTAGTTTAATAGCCTAAAATCAGTGTTCTTTATTGGTTATCTCTGCCAGTTGAAGATCTTTGCCAAGATGGACCGGAGAGAGCCCTCTCCTGCCCTGTAGGGCTAGCTACGAGGCTAAGTGGTTTTATGTTGCCTTGGAGTTTACCTTTTTCAGCCTGAGGTGAAATTTCATGCGCTAAAAACTTCTATGATTTGAAAAGGTCCAAGCCACATTCATTGAAATTTTGTATGTTTCCCTTTTTCCTCATGAGCCTTGTCCCATTTTAAAACTAGATCTCCCATCTGAAAGTCTTTTCTAGTCATCATGTTTGAATCAAAAGAGGTTTTCACTAATGCTTGATGATGAGAGTGAGTTCTTTTGGCCTATTCTCGTTGTTCTTCTAACTTAATTATTTCCATTTACCTTAGTTGTAAGGAGGAAGTTGGTACTTCATCAATATATTGAACTAAGGACGGAGAGGGAATTGCTAAATGGGTGGGAAGAACCACTTCTTTCCCATAAACTAGATTGAATGGAGAAGTGTCGATGGATGCTTTCTGCGTTATTTGATCTGCCCATAAAGCATATATTAAAGACTTATGCCAATTTTTATGATTTTGGTCAACTGTTCACTTGATAATCCTAATTAGGTTTTTATTTGTAGACTCAACTAACCCATTCCCCTGTGGATAGTAATTGGAAGAGTATTTAAGCTTGAAACCCCTTTTGAGTGCAAATTCGGTCCTTGCATTACCAAAAAATATGATGCATTGTCAAACATTAAAGCAGAAGGCAACCCAAACCTGGTGATTATAAATTGATCTATGAACTCGATGATATGTTCAGCATTAGCCATCTTGAGTGGAACTGCTTCTACCCATTTAGTAAAGTAATCTATTATTGAAAGGATATATTTATGTTGTTTAGAAGAGTGAGGAATGATCTCACCTATTATGTCCAATCCCCATTGATCAAAAGGTTGCTCAATGTTGACTGGCTGTAGTGGTAAGGATGGTTTCTTTTGTCTCCCAGCAGCGGTTTGACAGACTTGACATTTCCTCACATAGTTATGTGAGTCTTTGAATAATGTGGGCCAGTAATAGCCTACGCATAAGATTTTATGTGTAGAAGCGTCTCCAACATAGTGTCCACCTGCTGGCCCATCATGGAGTTCCTGCAAGACTTTTTTAGCTTCTGATTTCTCAAGACATATAAGGAGAACAAAATCATAATTTATTCTGAAAAGAATATTGTTCATGAGCTGATATTGTTTGGTTTTCAGCCTCAGAGCTCTTTTCTTGGTATGATCAAGGATTGAAGGGTGGTATGATCAAGGATTGAAGGGTCATATCCATTCTTTAAGTAATAAATGATATCCTCATATCATTACTCAACATCGTTTAGGCTTACCTCATACATTTGTATCTCTGTAGATGGAATTTCATACATAAGCGATGCTCCAGCCAGCATTTTGCAAAAGCCTTGACCTTTTACAATACTTGTTGGTTTGATTTCTACATCATATTCCTGTAAGGTAGTAACCCAATTGGCTCTTTTCTCACCCACATATTTTTGTACTAAAATATTTCTTTCCGCTAGAAATGGTACTATGATTTTCATATGGGTTTTGAATAGAAAGGCTCTAAAATATTTGAATGCTTTGGAAACAGCGTAAGCTTGTTTCTACATTTCTGAATAATTTAATTCAGCCCCCTATAAATTTGAACTGAAGAAAGCAATCGGGGCTTGTGCCTTTTCTTGATTTTATTGAGTGAGTATCACAGCATATGATTTATCAGAGGCAAATGTATATAAAATAAAAGGATCTGAAAAAATTGGAGTTGATAAAGATGGAGTGTTCACAATTGCTTGTTTGATCAAATTGAATGCCTCATATTCATCTTGGCCCCATTTAAAGTTCAAGTTCTTTTTTATCATTGATTGTAAAGGAGACACGATTCTTGAAAAATCTGGAATGAATCTCTTTACAAAGTTAATCTGGCCAAGAAAAGATTGCATGGCTTTCTTGTTGTGAGGTAGAAATATTTCGGAAATCTCTTTGATTCTGTCAGGATCAATGTTAATTCTAGATTTTGACACTATGAATCCAAGAAGTTTTCCTTCACTTAATGCAAAAACAGATTTTTTTGGGTTAAGTGAAATTCCATACCTCTGACAACGTTGGAAGATTTGTTTTAGGTCTCTAATATGATTGATTTGTTTCCTGGAATATACAGTTATATCATCCAAATATATTACTACAGATTTGTTAACTAAACTTTTAAACGTGATGTCCATTGCTCTCTGAAATGTGGCACCAGCATTGATCACACCAAATGGCATCTTTTGATATGCGTCTGTACCCCATTTAGTTCTGAATGTGGTTTTTAATTGATCATCGGGATGTACCAACACTTTATTGTAGCTTGAAAATCCATCCAAGAATGACATTAATTCTGATCCCGCGACTATCTGTAGTATTTGTTTCATGAGAGGCAAAGGAAAATTATGCTTTTGGCAGGCTTTATTAAGATGTCGAAAGTCAATACAGATTCTGATGTCTCCGTTCTTCTTTCTAATGGGAACCATATTGGAAACCCATTTGGAGTGTCGAACGGGAAAAATTATTTTGGCTTTCAACAACTTATTGAGTTCGGATTTGATCTGGTTTTCTAGATTGGGATGGATCTTTCTCAATTTTTGTTGGACAGGTTTTAAATCTTCTATCATTGGAATAATATGTTGGATGATGGAGGTGTCATATGTTTTGAGTTCATCGTAATTCCAAGCAAAGACACCTTTGTATTGTCTCAAGAGACAAATATATGCTAATTTGTCTTCTGGAGCTAGACCAAGGCCTAGGTTGATATTTTGTGGTTTGGTATGAGTTCCTAGATTTACTAATTCATAGTTCAAAGTTGAACTTTGGAGTTTTGAATCGGTAGATATTTTAAACCGATATTTCAAATCGTAAAGGTCTTCTAACTTGACTACTGACTTAGGTATAGCATTGTTAGTGCCAACTTGTTGCAATTGTTGGTCATGTTGGTCTTCGTCAATTATTCGATTGGTATAGGATCCTTCAGATGTGAGGAAACTCACAATATCAGGATCATCGTTAAAAATTCTCCAATTGGTAATGTTATCAAGAATCGAGGGTCTAAAAATTAATTCAACTGAAAATTGATCAGGGCTAAAATCTTCTGAAGGAATGAGCTTGGAGGCTATGTTGGCTAAGAGGTCTACACTAGCATTTTGGACTCTAGGAATTGACGAAATATTAAATGCTATGAAGTGTCCAGTCAGATCTTGAACTAAAGATTGGTAATGTTTTAAATGACTTGATAAAAAATTTATAGTATTATGTACTTGTCTCATTACAATTTCAGAATCTCCGAAAACTTGAGGGTATTTGACGTCTAATCTGATTGCTTTGTATAACCCTTGGACTAAAGCCTCATATTCTGTGGTATTGTTGGTGCAATCAAATTCGAGTCTATAGGTTAGCATAGTTTTATTTCCCTCTGGACTTATTAACACGCATCTTGCTCCTGCTCCTTCGTTAGACTTAGAATCGTCAAAAAATAACTTCCAAAATAAATATTTATTTACAGGATTATCTATAAAATTAATACATTTAGAACTATCTCTCTCAGATAAATTTTGTACTTGAGATAAAACAGAATGTTCTAAGTAAGGTGAAGAATGAGCATTAAAATTTCCTAGGAAAGAATCTACTCTGTAGTTGCCAATGATGTTGTTGTTGTATGTTATTGGTTCATCCTCTCCTTCCAGTTTCGTTACTATAAATTTCTGATGTCTTTCTGGCTCAACTTTTATTTGATTTGGTTTACCATTGTAAGGAAGCCACATGTGCGACCAGTCAGCTGCAAAGTACCCATGAATTTTTTCTGATCAATCTCTGCTAAGAATTAAGCCATAAATTTCTAAAATATCAGCAACTAAAATGTCGATAACTTGACATGCCTTTGGGTTGGATAACAACCTTATGGTAACCTGATTTAATTCGCCAATCACTTCGACTTGCGATCGATCTAGCTGAACTATGCGCACAACAAATTTTTTTGGTTGAACATTCAATGTTGTACATATTGACTTTGGTAAAATATTTGATGAAGCTCCAGAATACACTAAGCAATTATGCACATTTTTATTGAAAATTTCATAAGTAAGAAGAAATGGGGGAGTATGAGATCTCGATCTTCCTCCAATTAAAGCGATATCGTTTGGATCAACTTTATTCATCGCATTAGCTGGAGGTCTTCCAATATCATCGGAAGCTTGAGAGATTACATCAGCGGGAAAAGGTGCAACTGGTATAGCATGCAACTCTTTCATAAGTATCTTTTGTTGGTGTTTTAACTTGCTCAATTCGTAAAAAGTGATGTTGGCCCTAGTATTTTTCATGGCTTCTATGATATTATACTCTATTTCATGCGAAATGATCAATGTTTTAGATGGAGTTGATGAATCTGTTTGGGCTAGGCTAGTTTGAGTCGCTTTAGGTGTCGTTTTCTTGGATGCGACTTTATCCTTAGTCATCGAGCTTGTGCTCTTTGGCTTAGGGGTAGGTTGAGGAGGATCAAGTTGATTTCTACTTCGAGTGCTAACTGGGGATGCCTCTTGATCCTCTTCATCTAGGAGGATGAAATCCCACATACCTTGTCACTCTACAACTTCTTCTTCTTCGTTATGTTCTTCAGTAACGATTTCCTCTTCTTTTTCTTCTGATTCAACACTTGTAATAGCATTTAGGGGCTTGGAATCGGTAGAAGGGTTTCTTTTAAAATGTCTGTATGGCTTTTTAGAAGAAGTTTCTTCCACTTGTTTCTTAATGTCAACCATTTCGTTAGACATGGTCTTCAAAACATTTTTCAGTCCTTCTAAATCAAATGGATCTTTCGATTTCTTTTTCTTAGGATCTTCCTTGAAAGTAACCTTCTTATATTTTCGTTCTTCTATCACATTTTTCTTTTCTAGGGCAATAATATGTTTCTCTACTGCTATTGCTTCTTTCATAATTTCAACTAAAGTTGTTTTGTTGGCCCTAACAACGAATATTGCTATGTTTGATGGTAAAGCAGTGATCTACCATTCACTTCGCACTTCTTTACTAGGCTTCGAAGCAGTAGGAATTTTGTTTAATAGTTTACTGAAACATGAATTGAAATCTTTGATAGGTTCTCTTGATTCAGCCCTAAGATTAGATAGGTCGTTTATCAATGTTGTCGTAGACCTAACATCACCAAATTTGATAAGGAATTGTTCTTGGATGATGTCCCAACTAGTGATAGAACCAGATGGTAATGAAAAATACCATGATCTGGCTGTTCTTTGAAGAGTATAAAGAAAAATTCGAACAACATCATCTTCACTGGTAACTCCATTGAAATTAAATAATAGCATAAAGTTATTTATATGTTCTTCAGCTAGCATGCCTGCTTGAGGATTAAACATATGCAGGATTTTTTCAGGATGGGCCGGCACTTGACTCAAGGGTGCAGGCATTGGGACTGGCCTTGGGTTATTCCATGGAGTTTCGGCCATCGCTGAACTACTAATAGAAGAAAATGCAGAAGATGGTCCCTTCAGTTGAGAAGGCGAGGGTATTATGATGCCAGATGATTGAGAAGGAGATGTGGAAGTATGGGTGGATTTATGGACAATGATCTAAAGTGGACGAGTGGATGGTTGACTTCATGGTGGAGAATTTGAGATGGATGATGATGATGAAAGAGTCTCGCTATCAGACCCTTTAGGTGATTTCCTTGCTCTCTTCCTTGTTGGTAGAGGTAACTCAGTTGACTGAACGCCAAAATTTTCACTTTTTAATCAAGAGGTTCAATAGTAGATTGTTCTGAAATGTTAGGGTTTGTAGCAGCGATTGTTGTTCTCACGACTTTTGGCTCTGGATTTGAAGATTATAAATGCAATGGAGAAGTTAGGGGAGATGGTGAGGGTGATTTACTCTCAGAATGGTATTAGGATTTAGACTTGCTTTCCATTGATAGTTCGAGGCCCTCATTCTAGTGCCAAATATGTTTAAACCCCAAAAACCAGGTCTACAACAAGGGGGATACCCACCTGGTTTGGACCTTGGTTGGCAGCTCCTTTTTCGTTTGGTATAGTGGGTCTGACTGGGGATGATGGGACCAGTTTCACAATTTATGTGTGTATGTGAAGAATTGATATTTCTTTTCTAAAATTTCCTAAGTGAGATGCTTTGATTCTAACTCTAATCTAATGATATGCAATTGTATTCTAATAAACACAAATATCTAAATCTACGCTAACCCAGGGTGTGATCCTTCTGATATGCGATCTAAAAAGATTTCAAATGACAATCGGTAATAAAGATCATTCGACTGTTATGAGAATAGAATTCAATATAGGTAAACCACTTCGTATAAGAAGTTAGACGAAACAGTTGTGAAAAACATATCACATAATAAGCTACTCATATATTAAGCATAAATAAATAGCTATCACCATACAAAAGTGCCAAATTATAACTCAAGCATTCATGCATCAATACGTAAGCAACTAAATATGAATATCACTTTAACACAGAGTCGGAAATAGTTAAGAGATAAAAGTACCATTTATAACTAGTTCTACTCATGAGCTTCAAGCGATAATGATTTATCTCTTCTTAATACAACATCTACTAAGACTACAGAAGTGCAACATCAGTAGCAGATATTAAATGCAAAAATCAATAAATCCTATTCGATTCATTCATCGAAACCTCCTCGGAGGGTGCAAAACTGCATGTTCTGAGGACAAGTTTTTGTTAAATTTCTAGACCATTCTCTAGATGCATGAGAAGGGTTTAAATACTACTAACTAAATCTAAAGATAACTTATTACAAAAATGTAGGATACGGTTTAAATGACCGTCCTTTTTCTAGGCAAAGGTAAAGCAAAATTAATACTAATATTGAATCTAAATTTAACAACTAACTACTTCTGTATCTAATCCTTGAAATCGCAAGCGTTCAGCATTTGCTTGAGTAGGGTTAGCTGGCTGACATTGGACTTCAACTGTCCTACGAAAGCAGAATCAGCAAGAGCTGGCACCATATTTTCAGCAGAATTGATGATGCATTTGAGGGTCATACACTGGCTGTGTGGTTTTACCAAATATGTCTAGTAAGAATCCCAATTCATCTTAGTTACTCTTTTGATTGATTCTGCCTTTTCTTGAGCCTTCTGTTTCTAGTCTGTCTGCAATTGTTGTACATATACATTCTACTTTCAAGATATTTCAGACAATTGTTACTCATTTTGGGATTCAGGTTCTTTTTTCTTTTTTCACCTCTATCATTCTTTCTTCCGAATTTTTGGGCTTACAAGTAATTGAGCAATTAGAGGCTTTTGATTTCAACAAGTTTTACCCAGCAATGCGCGATTAGCACTAATTGCACATCGAAAATTGCCTCCGTTTCTTGATCCAGGCTTCCTTGGTGCGATTTTCTCCTCTTGTGCGTTTTCTTTTAGTGGATGTAAAGCTCAAATTTTGTGAAAATAATAATTTCGTAAGTTCTTGACCTTCAGTTTCAAATTGTATTTTCTTTATGTCCGCGCTGTCCAGTATCCATTTAATCATATCTGTGTAGGGGAGAATTCTGGGCCTCACTACTATCCGGTGCAAGAACGAACAAGCTAAATCTGCAACTGATGATTCGAAAGATCCCTATGAACCTGCAGAAGTCGTACCCTCCATTACCTTGGGATTCTCTTCTTCAAGTAGATTATACATCCCTTCCCAAGTCGTAATACCAGCATCTCTGTTACAGGCGGTGTCTGTATAGAGGGGTGTCATTTCTTTGTCGTCAGAACCCGAAGCTTTGCCTTTCTTCCCCATAATATCCTGTATACTACTATGTATAATTCTTTGTTCTTCGTTCCTGCAGTTTACAAGTGAGGTGAGAGTAATGATAAGGAAAGGTGATGGGAAAGCTTTTAAATGCTGAAGACATAAAGATTATACCACCTTATGTGAACTGGCTCTTTGATTAGCACAAAACCATATTTCATTAACAACTGGAAACTAACTCATTAATTAGCATTAAAGCGCATAACCAGGTCTCAGTTCATGGAAAAAAATTTCTTGAATAATGAGCCCAAAAGATTTTCGATGAGCGATTTTGCGATTTGCTTCGCAATATCGCAGATTTTTGTATCAAATTTTTATGATACCATTCCAGCACTTTGTTGCAATATCGCCTTGCCGCTATATCGCAATATCGCAATATCGTAGGAATGCGACATGTGATAATTTTGTTTAATGTGATTTCTGCGAAATGTGATTCTGCGATATGCGCCATTGCATATCGGTGATTTGGGGGTTTTTTAGCATAGGCAATCTTTGATGCATGCAATGTGATATATATTTTTTAGTATGTAGCCTCACATCGCGATCTCGTAATCTCAGAATTTGGCTTGTAAGGTAGTATCCTATTGTTCTTTTTGCGATGCTATATTTCTTAAGGAGCGGTCTTACCTTATCATGAAAGTTAAGCATTTTTTATATTTTTCGAGGGTATTTTCCTAAGTTTATGATGGTAAGTTTATTAAAAAGGAAATACAAGCACTAATTCATTTTGAAATTTTTTTGACTAAGGGCCCCCACTTATTTAGTATTAGTCATAACACTAGATAAGAAGGGGGGTTGTTGCTAGCCACAATAGGTGGCTGTTGTTGTTGCTATGGAAGAGAACCATAATCTGAAAAATTTGAAGTGGAATTGTCATGAAGAATAGGTGAAGATAAGGCATCCTCAAGAAATCTAACAGTTTGAAATTGGATTTGTTTTGAGTAATATAGAATATGCAAGGAGAAGTCCTTTTCATATCCAAGACCAGTTTTGTGCTTGTTATGGACAAGTTGTTCCCAAGGTTTGATGATGGGCTTGGGAAGTGCAGACTGAGTTTTTGCTTCTGCATGTACAACTACTGCTTTATTGGGCACTCGATTAGAATGAATTTGCTTCTTATGGGAGTTTGTTTTAATGTTCTGAACAGAAGCAGGTTAAAAATGATGACTCCTCTATTTCAATACCTTTTGTCGAAGTTGAGATTCAAGCTCCAAAAATTCTATCTTCTCTTGTGCATTTTGTAAACAAATTCTAATGTCACCCCGAGAGGATTTGTTGATTTTTACTGATAGTAGTAGACAGTATCAGAATTTTCGAAAGCTCTAATACTTCATAAGCTTTCCCCATTTTCTCCAGTTCAAGAGTGCCAAGAAAAATTCAAAATAATGACAACAATTTTATGCACTTGAATTCCCTGGAAAGAAATATGTAGATACTTGCATCATGGTCGATATAAAATAATCTTGTCCCGTTCGAAATAATTCCCTTGCTCAATTTAATGGCTTCATATTTTGAGTATTTGAAAGAAACTGAAAGCATTTCAAGTTAGCACATGCTGGAATTTATACATGTGTTTTTCCTTTACTATATTACAATGATGAAAACAACAAGCAAAACACTCTTAAATTTGAATTGTTGTTGCAAACAAATAGCAGACAATCTAGTGCATATAACACTGATATCACCGCAAAAATTAAAGCAACCTTCTCATTAGAACCTGTTGAGAAAAAAAAATTGTTTGTTGCACATAAATTTATGCCCAAACTGCACAACAAGAACAAGTAAATTGAATTGGATCTTTCAAATACTCCTTCACTTTCTCGGACAGTGGAAAACAATAGTCAAGTTCAATAGCGACTGCTAATACATTCTTATAACCAATGATGATAGAATGTGGAATAGTTGCAATTATGGGATTATAGATCGCCAGAGAAAGAGTTGTACATAATATCATAAACTGCAAATTGCTTGTTGTGGTGTGCCAAAGATGGTTTTCAAGAACTATTTGGACACATGCATATTCCCAATAGTTAATTCATGCATCATATGATACTCGGTCTTCAAAATACAAATACAAATATAGCCTCACATATATCACCAAGTTGTACTCTCGTCATATATTTAATGTTCTATCATGAATGGTTCAATGCACCTTCTTCACCAATACATGGTCACCCACGGGAGTCTTCAATGAACAGCATTCCAACACCATTTTTTTTTACAGGAAATAAACACATACCATATATTGAATATGAATCATTGCTGGTCATATATACCGTAGCATTTTACCATGAAATTCAAAAATATTCAGCTCGAAATTAAATTCACCAACGGATTATCCAGTTCAAGTGCATAATTCAAATGTAAGAATCATGTTGCACAATTTTCACACAATAGTTGCGTGAATCTGATCTTAGTCACCTCCCTTATACCATATAAACAAAATACTCATACATATTTAATAACAAAACAAGGAGAGTCGTGAGCAGCAAGTCCCTGAATTTGATTGACTTCTCTAGTCCAGCTACATTGCCAATAGCAAATGCTACTGAAATCCTTCCAACAAGCTTCTTAGTCAAGTAGCTTTTTAGGGCTTCAATGAACCCTATCAAGTTTAAAAGTAAATTCCTCTCATCAGACTGACCTACTGCTAAACTCCAAAGCTGGAAGCTGGAAATCAAGGGAAGACAATTTGTATGGCATTGGAGACATCATTATGGTAAAGTGTGCCATGGAGCAGTATTAACGCATGCCTAGATCAGCATTTGCATGGAGACTAAGAAAGTGAGACAGCACTATAAATTTGAGACTACGACAGCCAGCACCACAGATACATGAATGGATAAGATTTACAACATTATACATTTGGGAGACCAGGCCAACAACGTGGTATAGAATAGTTTGGAATCCTTGGTTCTATCCACCAAACCTTTCTTATCTCATGGCAACACCTTCAAGATAAAGCTTTAATTGATGTTGAGAGAGTATTTCCTGCGATTCCCTTTGAACAATTATGAACAATCAAATGCCTTTTGCAATTATGTCACCAATTGCAAATATGGTTAACTGAGGCACGATATAGATAACCCCATCAAAAACCAGCAAGGGTTTGAGCTTGTAGAGCAACACACCACACCGAGCACACCAAGTGACATCGCATAAATGATTCAACATGTAATACAACTGAGAAAGCAGGGGATTCGACTGTGACTATTCGACTTTCAGAACCAGTGCAATTAATATAGCTCTATTCAACTTGGCGAAAAACTCTATTCAAATATCAGAATACACACAAGACTGAAGTAACAACACGTAGAAGTCAAATGAAATACTAAGAGTGTGGTGTTACACATATTGTTCCATTCAATGACAAGCCAAAGGTGTGTTTTTGCTAGGGCAAAGATGGCACGTCTAGGTAAGGAGCATTTTTTAGAAGGCAGGTTGAGAATGCAATGAATAGCTCTAAGTGAAGGTTAGCTTTGGCAGAGTAATGCCTAATGCGGTCGGACCAATATGTAGATTGACAAAATGCATTAGAGTTGGTAATATTTTCTCTACATTCTTAATGTAGGTATGCAAGTGACGGTTGAAGGGCGGATTATTCATAGAGAATAAAATGTATACTGACACCATCAATGGGGTATTATATGTCAAAGCAAAGTAGAGGAGCAGTGCTTTTATATGCAGGTGAATAAAAATGGTGCTGGAGAAATGACAGGTTGCAGCTAAAATTTAGTTGAGAAAATATTCATGAAATGCATAATTGATGGCAGAAATGACCTTGACAAAAAGGCCATAAAACAAGTGGCTCAAAGAAATTATGTAGGGCAGGAATACGCCTACTCTGATACCATGTTAAACACACATGGCAGCAGCATAATCTGAAAGATAAAACATGAGAATACATTTTTATTAGCAAATGATATACATTTATAGTACATGGTTTGACCATTGGGTTCCACATCCCAAGGTCTCTTGGACTCCTTTTGTCTATTCACCTTCCACACTAACCATTGAGGATTAAGTGTCCAACATCATCACATGTGATAAATAGGGTTAAGCTAGGTTTCTTTTACATTTAGTTCATGATCTTTATGCAATTCGATTAGGTTTCTTTCCTTGTAGTTTCTTTCTTGCAATAGGTTAAGATTCCATTTCGAACATTTCATTTTCTACAATTAGTTTAGGATTTGATTTCAGTACATGCACTCCATTACATCATGACAAAAAAGAGAGGACACATTGTATGTTGCACATATAGTGTCGATACCTCTTATGTTTGTACGAATCCTAGGTTGATAATTAAAGTCTGTAGCCTTGGGAGTTGCAACATTCTTGTTGCAATACCGTGGCTAATCACTTTTTCATGCCGTTGCTGGGGAGGTGTCAATATATGCATTTTTTCTTCTCTAATGATTCATTTCTTTCTACTTTTTGAAAAAAAAAAAAATCATTAGGCATATTTAATTTCAAAAGTAGGAAATTGCATTGCATTATAGTTTTCATTCAATCATGAAAACAAAAACAAAAATTTCTCCAACACCAACCCACCCCCCCATTTGATCACATGGTGGAGTAAGAGCCACATCACCATTCACATTTGTAGGTAGAAGAAGAAAATGGCAAAGAATGTAGAAGAAATAGATGGAGATTATGACAATGAGGAAGATCCTCTTACATTTCCCATTCAAGATACCGATGGTAGCGTGAACATGAAGAATATCCCTCCATCTTTTATTCCAAAATTTCATAGTCTGAGGTCAGAGGGTCTAGAAAAATTTCTCTTTGAATTTGAAACTGTGTGTAGATCTTATGGTTACTTATTAAAAACTTAAAATCTGAGGTTGTTTCTAGCAACATTGAAGGATAGAGCTCTTAAATTGTTCATGATTTTAAGGACTAATTCAATAATATCATGGAATGATATGCAAAATATATTCCTAGAAAACTATAAAGACCATGATATTAAGGAAGAAACCTTTAGAATGAATCAAATAGAAGAGGAGAGCCTTGATGATCTAACAAAGAGGTTCACGTATAATGTTAAGAGGGAAAAACTACATCATTTATGATCTAAAACACTAAAAACCCTCTTACTTAGAACAATTAGGGATGAGTGGATTGATCTTCTGGATCTCATGAGTAGAGGTGATGTATATCAACTATCATTTGAAGAAATTTGTGAAACATGCAAACACTTATCAAGACGAAGGGCAAGAGTAAGTAAATAAACATCAAGATTGGTAAGTCAAGCTAAACATTGAAATTTTTTTCGTGATTTTAAAACAAAAATTCATAGCAATTTAACCAAACAAGTAGAAATGCTAAGAATGCAAGATGAAGAAAAATAAGATGTTGATATTCATGATGTCCATGCAGAATCACATGATTTTAATTTTTTCTCCTCATTACCAAGTTTGAAGGAGGTTCACTAAGAGGACACTGGAGTAAGTCAATTGGCAATGCATCTATTTTATGTAGCTCTAAGAGGGCCATGGAAACTTAGTCAACCTAGTATGATGTGAGAGCCTAATTCACAATTTCAAGGTTATGCATATCCACCTCAAAGTAATTGGAACACACCCTTTCCTTGGCAACATTGCCCATCTCAACCCAAAAGCCAATCTTGGCAACAAGGTTGACAAGGAACTTATGGGAGCCATCCACAATATCCTCAGTATTTTCCTCAATATCCTCCATACCCAACTCCATGTTATTTGTACCATTTATCTCCACCACAACCAAAACCCAAACCACATCCACCTCAAATATATACTCCCACACAACTACCTATACCACCACTTCTAAACATAAACATTGAAGTAGCTCAACCCACTTGCAATCCTGAGGTACAAGACTTCCAACCATCTCCTATTGAGCTTAATGGTATTCACCATAGCTCAAGAAGAGCATTGTAAAAAATAGATTCTCTTGATATCATTGAAGGACTAGATCCAAAAGAAGAAGATTCGAAAGAAAATATAAAAGAATCATGGTTTGCACTTGACGAAGAACAAACATCAAAATCAGAGATTGATAAAGCTTCCTCATGGCTACCATCAAATCCTCCATGTATTCAGGAGAACAATCAGCAAAAAGAGCAATATTTGAAGTTCATGGTAGAAGAAGACATGAAGAATGATCCAAATAAACAATCAATCGAAGGGCATTGAAATTTATATTGAGGTTTGGTTCGAGACAGTCACTAAGTTGTAACAACACTCTCTTCTTCAATTTCACTTGATGTCATCAAAGTCAAAGAATCTGATCATTCAAATCTAGGTACATGTCAAAACATGCATTTCAAGCCTACACAACATTTTTTTTATCATCTTGATGTGCACATGGCTCCATTCAAAGTATTCTTATACTTGAAAGTGATTTTGTTTTTCAAGTAGAGTAGAGTAGGAAAAGAAAATGGAAAAATAAGAGAAGAAAAATAAAAACCTCAGGTGAAAACATCCTTTGAGGCACCTCAGATTGGCTCATTGATTGAAAACCTCCATGAGGCAATTAATGGGTTGGGAAAAAAGAGAAAAAAAAGAGAAAAAAGAAGATCCTAGGTGAAAACCTCCTTTGAGGCACCTAGGCATACCTACTAGTTGAAAACCTCATTGAGGCAACTAGTAGGCCTAGAAGGAAAAAAATAAAAGAAATCCTTGCTCCATGCATCTCTTTGATGAATGCAAGTAGTCATCAAAATTTGCAAGAAACAAGAACAAGTTGGTACCGAAAGCAAAAATGGTCAAGCATAGTCAAAAGAAGTCAATTTTTGACTTTATCCTCCTTTTCTCAAATAATCCAACAATGCCAAGGTCATGCCAATCCATCACCCTCATCTATTTCCACCATCCACCCATCATTCTCAAGCTTCTACCATTCAATTTGTTTGTTGTCCTAAAAAACTATAGGATCCTTTGTTTTAGTTCATGATACAAATATACATAGAGAATAAATTTGTTTTTGCCATAACTTCAAAACCATGCATCCATTTGCCAAGATGTTTAAAGGGGAGATGCATATGGATGATGGTAACATGCTCAAGTAATTTTAGCAAATTCAAGTGCACAATTTTTGAGAAATCAGCCTCCATCATCTACAATCATTTTTTCATTTTATCGATATCCATGCATCCATTTAAAAATTTGTTTCATGGGGAGATGTATATGGATGTGTTGTAGCCACAACTACCACCCTATTGAAACATGCTCTTACAACAGCTTTTTCAATGGGTCCCCTAGAAGTTTGATTTTTCATCTTTCGGAATGGCCTATTTTATCTCATGAATGTTAACTCCTTGCCAAGTCAAATTTTCAAGGCACGATGTTCCTCTACTACATGTTTCATTCATGACACAGCCTGTCCATTTATTCTCTCCCTTCATCAGGATATCTCAATCTTCA
>APFE031364971.1:63420-100064 GCA_000404065.3 Pinus taeda
CTAGTTGGAAATGACAAAGAAATTATCCAGGATTTGAAGACTCAATTGTCCTCCAAATTCGACATGAAATATCTTGGTGCTGCAAACTATATTTTGGGCATGGAAATCAAAAGGGATTGGGCAAAGAGGAGGATTTGGTTAAACTAGAGGAAGTATGTCGAGACAATATTGCAGAGGTTTAATATCCAGGACAATAAACCGATGAAGGTTCCTACTCTTGTAGGTGTGAGGTTATCTGCTAAACAGTGTCCCAAGACACAAGAAGAGGAAGAGGACATGTCCCATATTCCATATGCAAGTGCAGTCGGTAGCCTGATGTATGCAATGGTTTGTATTAGACCATACATTACACATGCAGTGGGAGTATTGAGTAGGTTTATGTGAAAACTAGGGAAGGAGCATTGAACAACAGTGAAGTGGGTTTTCAGGTATTTGCATGGCACTAGTGATTATGGTTTGTGCTACCAAGGAAGACTAGGATTGGATAGAGTGTTGGATATTCATGGCTTTATTGATGCAGACTAGGCTGGAGATCTGGACCAGAGAAGATCTACAAATGGGTATGTGTCTAACCTATTTGGAGGTGCAATCATTTGGATGAGTAAGAAACAATCTATAGTGGCACTATCAACTACAGAGGCAGAATACATGGCAGCCACTCAAGTAAGCAACGAAGTAGTTTGGTTGCAAAGATTGTGTTCAAGTATGGGGTTAGTACATGAAGCTATAATGATAGACTATGATAGCCAAAGTGCAATTTTCTTGGCAAAGAACCCTCCATATCATTCAAAGACAAAGCACATTGAGGTTCAGTATCACTTTGTGAGGGATATGATAGAATACAAAAAGGTGTTGTTGGTAAAGGTGGAAACTTTGAAGAATATTGCAGATGCATTGACAAAATCTTTGAGCTCTAAGAAGTTCTCTTGGTGTAGAGAAACAATGGGCATTGCAGGGTTCGATAAATGACTAAGCTCTCTTGTGGCCCCCTGTGGAAAGAAAACAACAGGTGGGAGAATGTTGTGTTTTGTTATATTCTTTCCACAACTAGCCCACGTACTTAATCGGGGGTTAGAGGGGGATTCACAAGGGGTGAGGTATACCCGTGGCCCCACTTTATGGGGTTTGGGGCAGCGCCCCGGAAAATTTTGGTTTTGGACCCTATGTTAGTATGGGCAGACCCACCTATGGTTTTGTGCATGATTTTCACACATGTTTTTGGATGCGATAGTTTTCAGTCCATGGTATTGGATGCTTCGACATGTCTAAATATGTATTATAACATTGAAAGGAACATAATGAAAAATCAAGCTCGTAGTCCCAGTTTTGGGATCTAGGGGAAAATCTCTGTGTATATGTGTTTTATGTGTTATGCTCTTGCATTGTTTATTTTATGTATTTTAGAATTCATACGTAGGTAATTTCTGTACGGGGTTAAAACCTAAAATTTTGAGAATCTTAGTGGAGAAGCCTCTAACCAAAACATCCCTACGCATAATATGGCCAGCATTCCTCCTCCAGGTGGGAATCAGCCTCCACCACCTCCTCTAGGTGGGAATCAACCTCCACCTCCTCCTCTAGGTGGGAATCAACCCCCACCTCCAGGAGCACTCCCTCCCTAGCTTGGATAGGATGTTGTAGCGGTACCTAGGAAACCACATCCCTTACCAAAAAATACAGAAAGTGTGTTACCCAATTTCGACCTTGAGTGAGGAGATACTGCTGATAACCATATTCGCTCTTTCTTCCTAGCCTTGTGAAGGTTGGGGCTCACCGATGAAGAATTGATGTACTTCTTATTCTCTTTTACTTTGACCGGTGTAGCCTCCACATGGTATTTCAGCTTGAGAATAGGGTCAACCACCACTTGGGATGCTTTTCAACAGGGTTTTCTGGACAAGTTTGCTGATGACAAAACACCTATAGTCTTAGTTTTAGAATTATCCCATATGGAAATGGAAAGCAAGGAGAAAGTTAAGGATTTTGACATCCGGTTCAACACCTTGTTCAACAAAATCCTAACCACCCCTAGACCCACTGAAGAGGTGCTAATGGAATTCTATATCTCTGCTCTCCCTGTCCCTACAATGATGTGGGCTAAAAGGAGTAATATGAAAACCTTACAAGGTGTTATCGATGAAGCAGTGAAAGTTGAAAATGAAATGATCAACCTCATAGCATGCCACCCCATAACTGGAGAAAATAAAGCCTCTCAGACACCCAAGAAGAGTAATGGAGATGATAACAAAGGGGCTGAAACTAAAGATAAGGACACCACAGATGTGGAAGGGTTGCATCAGATCATTAAAAAACTTATGAACATAGTCATTGATATGAGAATAAATCATGGAGAAAATAGAAGGTGGTCATGGTCAGCTTGCATTGCCTGCTCCACCTAATGAAGGGGCTTTAAACATAGAAGAATTGGCTCTGATTGGAGCGCTCCTCAACAAAGAAGAACCTACACTAGAATTCAAACCAAAACAAGGAGAAGAGGAGGAATACCACGTAGAAGAACCCTTGGATGAGGAAACCCAAATCAATGTGTTGTGGGACTTCCATAGTGATGAGAACGATGACAAGGGAGATAACACTATAGAAATAAACGCTAATGAAATCCACACGCATAGTAAAGGGCCAATTCTAGTTGCGACAAATCCCATAGACTAAACAAAGAAAAATGTTCGTCTTGTAAAAGCCTCTTCTCCCATAGTTCCTATCGAGAATAGTAGACCTATAGGTCAATCCAAGAATGCCCCTGTTACATGTCACCGAGAGAAAGAAAATGCATCTTCGACTACAACAAAGGCTACCCAAGACAGTAAGCTCCCATCTAAAAATGGAAAAACGGGTATGTTTACTCTGCCCTATCCTGTTTATAACATTGATTATAATATTATGGATGATCTCAAGAAGTCTAGGGCCAATATCACATATTTTGACTCATTAAAATTAACGCATCAGAGATATTTGCTGTTGAAAGCTATGAATGGGTAGAACTGCAAAACCCGCACCACCTCAAGCACCCAAACCAAGAAGCCAATGTACAAATCTGTTAGTACCACTAGTGCATCCCAAATACCATCATCTATGGAGGCCATATTATCTAAAATTAATCAAAAACCCCAAGATGTTAGCATAGCCATGATAGGGAGGAAATCAAAATCTATGACTCTACCCTTCTTTATCACATTTGAAATATTCAACATGAACATGCATATGTGATTGGTAGACTCTAGTGCCTTATCCACTGTTATGCCTCATGTTGTTGCTAAGAGACTTTAGGCAATACCCAATAAAATTGAAACTCGAGTTATGCGGTTGGACATAATGAATGTGAGAGTTATTGGGGAGCTGAAAGATGTGTTGATTCGAATGGTTACCAAGCATCAATACACTCAAGTCATTGATATAGTGGTACTGGATATACCTGAGGCTTATGGCATGTTTCTTAGTAGGGATTGATCATCAAATCTAAATGGATATTTCTCAACTGATTGGTCCCATATTTTGTTTCCTTAGAGGGGAAAAAGTGATATGCTAAGAGTGGATTGGGAGAGGTACATGAAGTACGTGGTAATGGAACCAAACAAACCCATTGAACCTGTAATGTTCTATAACTCCATCCTTGGGAATTATAGTTCCAATGTTGATGCCACAAAAACTTGTTTTGAGGGGTGCCATGCAGAAAAAGTCAAGGAGGATTTGAAAAACACAGAGTTAGAATAAAGAATTAAACACCCCCACAGTCCAACTAATGAATTATCTTGTATTATAGTAGATGATATGACTAATTTCACAGGAAGTAGTTCTTTTAACGTAACTTTAGAGTTTACTTTTGTGACCCTCCACATTGATGACTCTAATTGTCTTGAAAGTGCAGGAACTAGGAGCATTTTCATTGATTCCCTAAGGAACCAGCATCTGATGGCCAGTCAGTTGGAATGTATGCACACCAATAACACAGTAGAACATGAAGGCTTGCTGAAGGGCCTGAGAAGAGCCACTGAAAGGAATGTAAAAATTCTCAGAGTTTTTCATAACCCACAGATAATGGTGGACTAGTTAAAGAAAAGGATACACTGCAGTTTGCCACACCTGGTGAGGAACCAACATGAGGTATGGCATTGATTTGACAATTTATATTATTTCAGTGTCACATACATTCCTTTAAATTATAACCATGATGCCAATCTAATGGCTACTATGGCTGTGAAACGTTTGCCTAATCTTAGATTAAACAAGAATAAATTTTATGTTGAGTTGATTTTCAAATCATCTGTAACTGATAACATCCCGAATTAGCAGGTGTTGGAAGGTGATAATCAAATCCTGGAGTTCTTGCATTGTGAAAGAACACCTAGAAACACAACCATTAACAAAAGGAAGCATAACAAACTTATAAACAGAACTGAAGATGAGGTGATATCTTTCTTTGAGAAATCTATTCTCTTTTCATCTCTCATGAGTGAGTAAATAGGTAAGCACACAAAATTACAACACTCATGGCTGAGCTCATTCCAACTTGTGGAAAAAATTGGTCATGGAATTTATAGATTGAAAACCATACAGGGAAAAACTGAATAACTCCCTATTAATAGCCAACATCTTGAGAGATACTTCTAGTACCCACCAGATGGTGGTTACCCCCTGAGTAGGTTAGAGTTCATTTCATTTTGCTATTGGTGTAGTTGTATTCTTGTCCTTTCTTTTGTTTTCTGCAAATTTCGTATTCCCGCTATTTTGAATCACATTCCTTTTCAGCCAGTTGATGGTGGTCCTCTAATCTCGTTCTACCTTTTAGAATTTCCCTCATTCACCACTCTCGGCCTTTCCCTTCTGCATTAACTTGCTGATGATTCTGTTGTTCCTGAATCCATCACTTCCTTACCAATCAAGAAAACTTTCTATCATCCCATGAGCACTAGAGAATCAGTAGTTGAATACAAACTGAAAACCCTCATGTGCATCTGTTGGGAACAATGTGAGATCTGTTGATAACTTGGATATCTAGAGCATGTAAGTACATCTGTATAAAACAAAAAATGTGTAACTACAACTGGATTGGCATGGACGAACATTGCATTTAAACAAATCCCACTCAGACCTATCCTATAGTTGCTTATAAGGTTTACAGTCATTCCCCATTGGTCCCATCCACTACACTAAATGGTCCAATATCTATTACTCACAAGTAAACCTCCTTTCATGGGCTAAGATCACTATCTCATTGTCTAATTCCCTATGGAAAATCTAATTGTGCTCTAGTCCTTGTGCCTGAAACTGGAAGGAATTTTCTAAAAAGAAATGAAATGTCAAGCCCTTGTGCCAATTTGGAAGGATAGCTTGTTTGCGAAGCCAGTTAGAGTAAGGACTATTGCTGGGCTCAGAGTATCGGTTGACACAACAAGCCCAACCTTGCTTAAGTGTTTTAAAAATATGGCATGATCCATGATTGTGCCCCATTCAATCAATAAATATAGCACTGAAATTCTCATATAAAGTGCAAGAAAAACATGTGTTCATCAAGCTTGATGAGCAATAAAGAGCTAAGGTACACATTTAAATAGGTATGGAGAAACCAGTGACGACCCCAAAGGGATTTTTCAAAGTGGGAAGCAAGTAAAGGAAGGCCAATAAACCTCATAATACTACCATTGGGGAATGCCTATCAAAATCATATCAGCAAGTAGAAGCTTTTTGTCTCTATCCCCTCTGAAGCAGTAATGTTTAAGTGGAACCCATGCTTGTCCATCTATATAATTTTCATTTTAAGTTTATTTTAACACCTTGATACTCTATTGATCTTAAGGTTATTTGGAAAGAGAGATAACTAGTTCACCCAACGGTTAGCCATTTTTTCAGCCACAACTACCATCCTATTGAAACATGCTCTTACAACAGGTTTTCGATGGGTCCCCTAGAAGTTTGATTTTTCATCTTTCAGAATGATCTGTTTTATCTCATGAATGTTAACTCCTTACCGAGTCAAATTTTCAAGGCCCGATGGTCCTCTATTGCACGGGTGATTCATGACACAACCTGTCCATTTATTCTCTCCCTTCATCAGGATCTCTTAATCTTCACGAACATGCATGCCACATTGGTGCCCGCACAAATCATCACCCCTACCCTTATTAAAATAGTTTGTTGGTTCAACTCGCAAAACCCCGTTGCACCATTATTTCCATTACAATGACTTATAGCGGAAATCCTTCACAAAGCATGCTTAAATCCTTCTCGGGGCCTATCACAATTACACAAGGCATTCATGGCTTCCGAACCCGATGTGTTTTACTAACCCGAATGTATACATTTCGGGTCTAGAGCCCCATCTCAGATTGTTATCAGCCCAAACCCAAAGCTATATAGAAAGGGTGCATAAATATCTTGGACCCACTGATGATTATATAACTGGGCATATTAATTTTCAAATCTGCCCCAACGGCCATACGCGGTTTTTCCATATATTCATGTGTTTGTGATGAAACATTAAAGTCAGGGTTTTCCAAAGGGAATGGTAACATAGTAGACCGAAAGGAATTTATGAACCTTAACATATATCTGTTTTCGAGTCCACCTCCTGTATCGCATACTACAATCGGTGGGGTCCTAGGGCCTATATATATGTGGCACTCCCCTATACTCCAGACCGGATGGTTTACTAACCGCAGTATATACATGTTTTGGGTCTGGTATCTATCACTTATCATTATCGGTGGGATCCGGTATATACATATATAGTTCACCTTAAACTCCTAGAGCCACCAATGATTACAAATTTGAGCATATAAATTTTCAAGTCCGCAATTTGGATTTGGTTGTGTGTTTTCCAACAGTTTTCAGTGCGAACTAAGTTTGGCATGCTAGGCTTAATCTATGCATAATGCTAAAAACCAGTGGCTGATTCTTTTGCATTTGATGTGATACATGTTCAATAGAGGCGATACTCATGTTTTAAAGCATTTTGTTGTATATTTATAGGCGTGACTGGTGTCTCCTATTTTTGTAGTCCAGGAGTAACGAATGCACAAGAGGATTCGGAAAACCCTTATATGAAGAGGTTTTCTGTTGAAAGAGCTAGCCTTTGACATTTTCAGTGGGTTTCCAGGCATTTCTTGTGTCTTCTAAAAATGAAACAGCTCGAGATCGCATCATGAACAGGACACACAGTCATCCTCTCTAATCAATAACCATTCAGTGCCTAGGAAATGAAGCACCCTAATGATAAGAAACACCCTTTATGTGTCAATAGTGACATTGACTGTTTTTACTTGTTTCTTCTGATCGGCATAATGAAGGAAGCAGAGGAAAGGCGAAGAGGAAGGGAAGACCGAGAGTGAGAGGCTTTGAGCATAAATATTACCTCCGAAAGAGGAGAGAGGGCTTTTGATTTTTGAGAAGAATAGTGTTGCTTTATTGTGAATGAGGAGGACTATTTTTTAGGGAAGAAGGAGCCATTAGTTTTAGACTCACTGTATTGTTTTGGATTAGAGTGTTGTTACTAGGATGAATGTAAATGTTATTTATATTTATGCTATTGATGACTTATAGTTCACTATTATTCTTGTTAAATTGAATGTGATATAGTTTCATGGTTAACCTGTGAGTGGTCTCTGATCTGAAACTAAATTAAACATTAGTTGCAGTTTTAATTGCTTAGAGGAATGTGGATTCCTATATGAGTGATTGAATTTTAATTTAGCTTTAATACTCTTGTCTAGCTATCAATTCAATGATTGATTCATTTGGACTTGAATCTATGCATGATGTTTAACCTTCTTTATCACACTCCTGCTGAACATATATATGATGTTTAAACCTCTGTATCATTCTCTTGCAGGATAGATTAGAGTAAATAGAAGTAGTATAGATAGGATTTAACACATAGAGGTTAGTTGTTCCATTTTGTTGATTTAATGAAAGTATTCCTCCCGGAAGTAATCTTTCGACATGTTCAAGCGGTTTACAGGGTCCCTTAAAACCCGTCGAATCTAGGCAATCCACACGAAAGCAGTTCTAATTGGGGCTTACGATGGGGTTAGTTCCTGTTGTTGGAATAGTGCACATTAGCCATGTCAACAGGATGATGGTAACATGAACAAGAAATTTCAGCTAATTCCAGTGCATGGTTTCCAAGAAATCGGCCTCCATCACCTTCAGCCATTTTTAGTTTTTGGCGAGATTTGTGCATCCATTGACCAAATTTTTTCATGGGGAGGTGCATAATGATTATGGTAACATTTGAAATTTTTAGGTAAGCCCATTCTACTATTTGGGAGATATGGACAAAACAAGTTAGCTAGAAAAGGTTGTCCTGTAAACCTATAGGATTCCCTGAAAACCTATAGGATCCTACATGAGATTCTACAGGATACAGAACAACACCTACATGATTAGCAGTGAGAAGTTTTAAAAGAGAGAAATACAAGTTGGCTTCATGGGAAAGTGAAAAGGAGGTAGGAGATGAACTTTCCTACATTTTTCCAAGTGAAAAGAATATAGAAAATCCTTCTATTGTGTTGAAAACAATTGCATTCTAGGGGAATTTTATACACAAAATTTTCATCAAAAATTCCTCATCCATTAAATTTGATAAGAAGACATATACAACCCTCCACATCCATCATAGAAACATGATACAGGGATTTAACAAGAGGGAACTCACTAGCACAGTGAGGATTCATCATCATCATCAACATCACCATCTAGTATGTGCACATCAAGGAACAACATTAGAGAAAAAAAAAGAAAAAACACATGCAACAAATACAAGCAAGGATTTTACTCCAACAAACAACATCTACAGGAAGTGTTAACACCCAGGTTGTTCCCTATGACTCCCAAGGGAATACGGCCGGGGTAACTACTAACCAATCTTTTGACTACAGCTTCTAGCCTAGCTGTAATCAGAGAGGGCTCTCTCTGTAAGGTTTGTCACTGTTTTAATGGAGTTTTAGGCTAGTTATGAAGTACAGGTTTGTTTGTTTTTTGTGTTTGGTTGGGGGGATGTTTTCTGATAGTTTTGAAATGTTCTCTGCAGATGAATTAATCCATTGGGCAATGGGGTCTGTAGCTATTGTTTCCTTGAGATCCTGGTTTAGTGCATGCTAGAATTACAGGGCCTGTATATATTTCATAAAACAAACTGTAAATTGTGAGGGTGAAGTGTGAAATCAACTAGGGAAGAGCAGTTAAGAATTCTTCACTGAGCTGGGATGTGAGAATGGAACCTATTACTTAGGAGCAATACCTGAATTCCTGAAGTAGTAGATCATTGTGATGATATAGTGTGAAAGGTAGCAATTAAGAATTACACTTTCATTACCATAACTGAAGAAAACATTTATAATAGCTTGGATTGAGATCAGGGTAATCTGTGATTAAATCCTGAGACTATTCTTTTTCCTTGCTATTCAGATATGTAATATATGGAAAACATGAATGATATATGAAAGATAGCAAACATATAACAGAGAGAAACAAGAAAACTTATTGAGCCATGAAACACGTAGGAATCCTGCAATATTCAGCCATACACCAGCAAGACATCAAGAGACACAACGCATTGGAAATCCCAGCATCCTTTGTATTAGTTGTTTGAAGATTTACAATAGAAGAGCTACAGAATAGATATCAAGAGATCTCTTACATCCAGAGTCCAACCCCTGCTAACAAATGCGAGGGGGAATATATAGAAGTCTATTACAAAATATCTCAGGCATTGAGTCATCTGAGAGGGAAAATATCTTCTTTTACTCGTACAGGGCTTGCAGATGAGAAGTTATTACAATATTTAAAGAACAATAAAGACTCTTAACTCATGTCAGAACAATCTCGACCTTTGGGGCTCACGGCGTCAGTTGAGCACTTTGATATAACTGTTGAATGACGTGTCTGTGCAGTTGTACTTTCTGTGTCTTCTCGGCCCTGTCACCTGTGACTGTTGATGCTGCTGTTGTGGCCGAGTACCTGTGTTGAGTTGGCTCAGCCTCTGTCTGCATACCTGCTGATGTGTCTTTGTCCTGCTGTGTATGAGATTCAAAATATTTTCTAAGGCAAAATCACAATTACTGACTTTGGCTTAACAGTAATCGTATCAACTCTTCCCATACCTCTGATGAAGGTAACTGATGTTTCAAAATTGACCCCATGGTCTCATCAGCCTCTGTATACTTATAAAAATGAGGGGGCTCATCAAATAAATGTGCAATTTCATTCCTAATAAAAAATAGATTATCTACTCTATCAAAAAGAATCTGCCCTGTTACTGGGCCTGCTTCGGTTGATGCACTAGATGCCTCTGAAATCTGTGTTGCTACAAAATTGCTTACTCTCTTAGCATACTTCTCATGGGAGAGTAACTTTCCTGATGGATCCACCGGGCTAGGAAGCCCCCTATTCTGTAAAGCCATAAACCTGTTCTGAAATTTATTAATATTTGCTTGCATGTCCTGGGTTCTTCTTTCCAGGGTTTGAATCAGGTTTCTCAATGTCAGGACTCTTCTGATTAGGGAGATGGTCTCTGTCCTGTTTCCAATCCCCATTCTTATCAGCTGGGAGCTTGTCTTGTAGTTCAGCACGTCTATCATCCTGGTGGCAATCTCAGGCATGCTGCCTAGAGATGCCCTTGCCCTTTGCATTTCCTTGCGTGCTCTTCCAATGAATGCTATTTGCTCATATATAGCCTCAATATACTCCCACTGGTCTATTATAGACTGGCCAATATTGCCCCAGATGACCCTTTTAAGCTCTGATGTAACTTTATCCAGTGTGAGCTCTTTTTCTAGCTCAACAATCCTCTTTTTGAGGGCCTTTACCTCCCTCTCTCGTTCAGCCACATTTTGTTTTTACTTGTCTTATTTTTCGTTTATTTTTGCTAGATTGTCCTAGGCCTGGCTCAGCTCAGACATTTGGGACTCCAGGACCTGAATTTCTTTCCTCAGCTTCTGCATGTCCAGGCTTTCAGCTTGCTCTGTTGTTGGTGCTGAGGTAGTTGGTGCTGAGGTGGCTGGGGCTTCTTGCTGCACTTGTTGGTTGGGAGGGGCAGTGTCTTGAGGGGTTTCCTCGAGGTTTATTGTTTCTGGAGGAGGCTGTGAGGTTTGCCCTGCCTCCTTCCGCTGAAATGCTGCTTCTAATGTGGCCTCTGACTCCTGCAGCTTTTCTTGAGTTTGGATGAGCTCCTTGTATAATGTCATTAGTAGGGAAACTGCATCCTTTTCTTGCCTCTGCTGGGCAACCTCTTCTATTTGTGGGTGAAGAGTTGGTGGGATTTTTAACTTCTTTTTCATTGCTGCCATATCAGCATCCCTTAGCCTGAGGACTTCTTGTACTGCCTTAACATCTTTGGGATCATGCCCAAACTCTATTATAATCTCCTCCAAGGCTTTGATTCTGTTGTCCTTAGCTTGAGAGGAAGCCCTTTCCAACTCAAGATGTGCAGCAGTATTGTTCAGGCTATTTTGTAGCCTGTAGTTAACCAGGGTCTTATCAGCCAATGTGGCATAGACCATCTCACCCGTCTGTTTGTGGAGTTCAATTTGATCCATTGGGTGGATGTCTTTTGCTAGGACCTCCAAATTGGTCCTGATATAGTCTGCAGTTGATTGTGGTTGCTGCACTGTTGGTGTGAAGTGGCTCATGACCATTTTCCCCTCCTGTGTATCAAAGGCAGACACGAGCCTTTGTTGGTTTGTAGGAGCCATGCTCAGCAGGTGATTGTAGAGTTGAATCTTTATTGGTTCACTCCTTCTCTTGATATCTTCGAACTGTTGTTTAATGCTTGTTTTGCCTCCCTTCTTCTGTCCTGAGGAGCTTACTTCTCCTAATGCTGCCCTGTCTTGCTCCTGTTGCAAGGAGCTGGCTGAGGCTTCCATGCTTGGCATTTCCTCTTCTTAGAAGGGATTTAACCTTTGTCTCTTCTTTGGTGATGTGGTAAGGGGAGTCTCCCTTTCTCTTTTTCTGCTTACGTCCTCCCTTTGAGGGGTTTGGAGGACGGAGGAGTCAACCCTAGAATCCTGCCTTGGAGGTGCCATTGGTGTTGTCTGTTCTTGGGTGGCCATTTGGGCCTCTGCTGTTTGTTTCCCCTGACCCTATTGGTCTTTTTGCTACTGTTCCTGTTGGGGTTGCTGCTCTTCCATAACCTTTTCCTTGCCCTTGCTTTGATCTTGGTCTGTGGTTTGTGCTTCCCCTTGTTGTGTTGTAGAAGATGAAGCAGCTGCTCCTTCTTGAGGCTTTGGCAGAGTAAGTACCCCAGAAGGATATTCTAAGTCAGCCATTTTTAATAAATTCCTTCTGGCCCTTTCAACTAATTCTTCCTGAGTAACTGGTTCTTCCAGTGTGTTCCTTCTCCATTTTGGTTGGTCGGCATGTCTTTGAATGTGGAGCATGCTCACATGCTCATAGCTGGAGAGCTTGTATTTCTTCCTTCTCAAGGATATGGACATGTTAGGGTCATAGGGCTTCCAAAGGAAGCTTTGTTTTAGGCCAAGGCCTTCTAGTCTCCTGTCAGCATCTTTCCAGCCTTCTCTTTTTTTTAAGACAAAGTGGCCCAGTTGATTTCTTACTTTAAGCTGTGCCTTCTTGCCCCTGCCTACAAAGTGCACCATATCGGCATTGCCAAATTGCCTGAAATATTCTAAGGCAAACAGCCTCATAGGCACATACCTGGGCAATCTGTATGGGCGCAAATCACACCCATATATTCTGATGACAGTATAGTGTTGGTAAAAGTACCAATCCCCTATGATGTATGCACTGGATAGCTGCAGAATCCTCTGCATCTCATCAGGCAGTCTTGGAGGGGGTGAGGTTAAGAAGAGAGACATAGCTGGATGGATGAATAGGTCTATGAACTCAGAGTATGTGTATGGAGAGTATGTGAGGAGGTGGAAGAATGAGGTCCAGTACACCACTGACCTTGGGTTGCCTTCTGCATCAGTTCTCTTGATCTCAAAGGAGAACTTCTCATGTTGGTAGTACAGGATGAGGTGGTAAATGTATGAGGTGTATCTGAACACCTTTTCTCTGGAAAAGTGTAAAAATTGCTCATGTATCTTGTCTGAGATGTATGTAGCATAATCATAACAAATAGGAGTCTTGCCAGGAGAGAACATTGTCATCATCACTAATACAGTTTCCTCAATAAACTCTAGTGACTTGTACCCCAAAACTTAGCTAATCCTGTATGCCAGGTCCATACCTAGTTGATTTAGGTAGCCATCAAAAATGGGAGGGTGCAGCACTGTGTTAGAGTTTGTGATGAATAGTTGATTTAGCTTCAGGATCTGTGCTTATATCAATATCTTGGCTCCTTGGTTGATCAAGTCCAGCAGGGACAAGGGGACCAACTTCTTTTGGGTCTTGAACTGGAGCATTTCCCTGATGGCCTCAGGGGTTATGTAAAATAGTACTACACCTTTAGGGTCAAGCACAACCCTCTGCATGGGGTCATAGCAGACAGCACATAAGTGAATCAGGCCAGGGAACTGGTTGACCTGAGGGAGCTTGAAAATTGGGAGGGAGGACTCCCAGATGCCTAGAATGTCTGTACCATATTTATGTTTGGCTTTGAGCTCATTCAATAGATGAATGTGGAACTTGCATTTGGATGGGCTGTCCTCTGAGATTTGGTAGTCTAGGTCTGCCAAATCCTGCCACTCCAGCTCTCTCTGGGGGGCATTCACGGGAGTGACATTGAGGGCCACTGATGCTGTTGGAGTGTCCATGTTTGTTTGGATGTTGCTTGACAAATAAGACCGGGACTGCCTGAGAAAGGAAGATTTTTGAGGAATGCAGGGTAGTAGGGTAGGTTTATAGCAAATAGAATACTGTTTGGCTCTCTGAGAAGGCTATTTAGAGTGTCTAGCAGACCTCTCTTTGATAATTGGAAACAGATTATGGTTTCCGGTTCACGACTGCGCGAACGGAAAAAGGGTTTTTACTAAGAATTTAGTCCGAAATGGCTCTGCCAGTGAAATTTGGCCTTTAATTCTTCAAGGGGGAGCTGGGTACACGTGGTCTTGTGGTAAATTCTTAAGTTTCTACTGTATTCAAGTGTTTTTAGAATTTACAGAGAAAAACCAGGTTTGCAGGGAGGTTTCACGGACAAATACCTGTTTAATGGATTGCTTGGGTCGGAATAGCAGTTAGGTGCACGCTCTGAAGCTCTGTGGTTGGTCTGGAGTTGGTTGGTGAATTGTTCGTCGTAACGCGCATGCAAAGCGAGCAGAGGTGTTTTTGTAAAAAGTGCTAAAAAACATGTAAAATTGTCAAAATATGGCTTTTTTGGCTTATTGGCGCGCTTTCTAAATGATGTCAGCATGACGTCAGCAAGTGGGTCCGGGTCGGATGACGTCAGCAGGACGTCATCAGGTGACGTGGCGGCCCAAGACTGGTCCACGGGGGAGGTGAGGTGGCGGCCATGTGGACGAATAGAGGATAGGGTGCGCGGTCGTGGCGCTGACACAAAGGACAACAGGGATGGTGACGCAGGTGGACAGATGTCTTCATATCGGGCCCCCTCCTATATGGCAATGAATCTATCAGAGGGGGCTCCGACGGACTTTGGGAGCGACGTGTGGATCTGCGTGACATCATCGTCTGACAGATATCGGACGATATCTGTCGGATGTCGGGGCCCTTCCGAAATCCACGACGACTGTTGGATTTAAGGCACGAGATCTGACGGCTGTCGGGCAGGGGATATGCGCGGAAGATATTGTCAACAGTGGTTATCTGTCGGACGTCGGGCCTTCCGAAATCCATGATGACCGTAGATCTGGAAAGGCTTGATCGGACGGATATCAGGCCAGCAAGCTACACGGAGGATATGGCCAATGGGCGGCTTAAAATAATGATATTTATTGGTAACTGCGCTTGGTGGGACCCTTCAAGTATTTAACAGATTTCAATGGTTTTTCAATGTTTTTTTTGTAAAAATTAAATATACCCGACGACTTTAGAGTAGGGCGGAAACCAAGGTTTTTCATGAAATTTTCGCATAAAACATATCAAAGACAAAACTTCAGGATAGGCGGGTTTAATTAAATTTCATCAGAAAGGTGCATAATGGCTCCCGACCTTAGGATAAGGCGGGGAAAGTGGATTTCATCGTATTTTTGCCTTTTAGTGGGTACAAGGGTGCACAAAAGGGTTTTTTCAAGGGTTTTTAGGCAAAAAATGGAGAGTTGGCTAGGTAGATAAGTTCTGATAGAGAAAAAGGGGTTAGGCTTGGGTTCTTGAGCTTAACCAGATGTTAATCCAATGCCCTAGTAGTGAAACTTATGGCTATAATTCCAAGGAGGGGATATTTATACATTGTTTAGGGTTTATACACCATGGTGTTATAATAGTAGGGAAAGTGAAGCATAGGGAGCTAGATAATAGAGTTAGAGGTTAATATGGGGGGAAAATGTGGATGAGGACCAATACTACTAAGTTTTCTTGAAAACAACTTAGTTTAAAGAGTAGATCAAAATGAAAAGAACTTTACACAAGAAATGTGGCTTCTAAAGGCCATAAAAACCAACACAAGACCTTGAGTCTCTCTTATGAACACAACTTGTGAAGGGATGTTAGTAATGAGTGGTAAACAAAAAGGGGAAAAAGGGAAGTTAGACATGCTCCACTGTGTTGTTTTGCTTGTACCTGGTTGGCAAAGTTGATCTTGGAAGGAACACCACTTCTGCAACCCCATCTACCTACCCAACTATTTTGCCTAGCATTTTTTGTTTCTTCTTGGGAGGTGCACTTGGACTTGCAAACCCCTTATGTGCCTTTTCTTTTGCATTGGCTTTTTTCTTTCATTTCCTATCTAGCATTACCCTTATTTCTTCCAAGGCCCCAAATTAAGTAGTTGGGAACCTTAGTTTCTCTGCCTAACTACTGATCTGCCAAGATTAAACAGTTTGGACAGATTTCTTCCTCTATTCTACAACATAAATTGAAAATATGGCATGATCCAGATTAGACTGTTGGGTCATCCATCAAAACTTTAATGAGCATGAAGGCATGTACACACCTTGTCTTTCCTTGCAAATATGGAACCTTTGTACTAGCAAAGTAGAGCATATTTGGCACTTGAATTTTCCCATCATGAAATATGAAACCTATTGGTATAGGTATCCAACATAGAGGATTGCATCATTCAGCCTTGTTTCCTCTCCCAAGCTGCGAAAATTGTTTTTTTGGAGATAGTTGTTTTAGGATGATTCTATTATGACACTAGATCCGCATTGTGCTTATCAGTGGCCAATATCGTCATATCTATTTTTGGAAGATTACTCTGACATACGTACTGAGCATGGGAATTCCCAACTCAGGACATGATTTTAGTAGTTATATATATGTGTGTGTGTGTGTGTGTGTGTGTGTGTGTGTGTGTGTTGTATCAGGTTTCCCTTACCGCCCAAAGCTTCTCTCTCTCTACATTTTGATAGGAAAAATTACAGTTTCAGTAAAGTATTTTGGCCATTATCTCTACCTATGATCTCATACTTTAGGGGGCATTTGTTATACAACAAAATGACCTCCTCATCAATTCAAAGGTGAAAGACATGATGACTAAAGAAAAGACCACAATTACAAGCCTTGATTCAACACTAACACTGGTTGCACACTAAAAACCTGCTTTATAAAGCTTGCTACCAAGCCTAAGGGTGTGTTAGTGACCCTACTAACTCAAGTTGTTAGACTAGGGGCAACGTTAGTGCAACTAAGGGAAGTTCAGTGGGTCGAAACCAACGAATTGACTCACATCCCTAAATTTACTTAAGAAAAGCAAGGAAACATCCAAAAATAACCTATTTGGAGAAATTCTAATCTGAGAAAAGGAGGCAAATGGGAAAGAGTTGAAAAGCAGGGCAAGTTCATTGCATTTTCCCTAGTGAACTCTATGAGGAACTTGGCAACCCTAAATTGATTGCTATATAAGCAATGATAGGGTAATTATGAAAAGGGTTAGAGTATTTGAAAGGATAGCCTACTAAGTTGTTGTGAACTGTCACATACTTGAAGAAGTGAGCTAGAAGAGAGAGAGAGAGAGAGAGAGAGAGAGAGAGAGAGAAGTGAAAGGGGCAAAGAAAGACTGGTACAACAGATGGTATTAATCACTCTTCTGTTATTAATACAGAACTGCAGTTGTGTTCCCTACTCCATGGTGTTGGTAACATTGTTCATGAACTTGTGCATTCGATACTTGTTTAGATGAGTATTTTAGTTATATGCAAATATATGTTCATTTTTCATTCATATATTGGTTTTCAAGGTTATATACAGTGATTGTGTTTGCCTTTCCTTTGTGCAAGAATTGATTTGGAGCCAACTTTGACGGAGTTCTTCTTGGCTGCATTGAGATCTCCAAACAAGAAGGAGACTTAAGGTAATCCTCTTTCCATACTTTTTTAATTGATATTGATAGATGAACATGTGTGTAACTTGGTAGCATCTGCAAATAATCTTACAGTCTGTCGAAGGTCCTGGGAAGGCCTTTGAGGGTAGTTTTCATTCTCCATACACCATGCATTTTACCCCATAGCAACATAACTAGGGTTTCGTTAAACAAGCTATCTAGATTCATGTAGCAGCCCAAGGCATTGTGTTAACGCTAATAGAAGATGCACAAACAAGTTGAATAGAGAGTCAATATAGGATATGAACACCAAAATATTGATCAACAGTTCATGCAAATCTATATGGATTGATAGAAGCATTGACTACAAGGATTCTAGGGTTTCAAACCACAATCTTATGTCTCCTCTACTATTATAATGTAAATATTTATCATCATAATGTCAGTAGCCATTATC
Organism: Pinus taeda; assembly: GCA_000404065.3. Lineage (NCBI taxonomy): Eukaryota > Viridiplantae > Streptophyta > Pinopsida > Pinales > Pinaceae > Pinus > Pinus taeda. The sequence continues at coordinate 81,228 of APFE031364971.1, forward strand.
AGATGAATTAGGCATGAAAAATTCATTCAACATAAGAGAATAGAGAGGAAGCACAAGAGTCATGAGGGTATATGAAAGGCCACTGGAGGAGGTGAAATGAGTTTAGTGACTTGGATCATAGTTATCTCTATGCATTACTTTTCATCATTGTTAGTTTAATTTAATGTGCATGAATTAGATCTTGTAAATCCTATAGTGACTTCTGTCTTGAGCGTAACATATATCTATACACTTCATTGATTCTGATCACTGTGATTTGTTTCTCCATATGATTATGAAAGTAGTAGCTTTAGTTTCATTTAGATGTTGCAAATGCAAAAATTAAGTTATCAATCCAAAAAGATAAAAATAACATTTTTTAAATATAAATTCACATTTTAGCACAATCATATAAATTAAATGGTTAGTAAATGTTAATAAGCATGAATGCATAATAAACAACAAAGAATTTACTTCATAATACATCTTATGTTGTTAAAATTTAAAAAATTACAAAATTAAAACTATATTATTATTATTAGTATTATTAGTTAAACATATATACATTTGAGAAAACATGGAAAAATATTCTTATCCATGAATATATATGTATACTTTATTATGGAGTTTCTTAATCTATAAAAAGGATTTATTACAATATAATGGGCCAAAGCCATGGCTTCTCAATATCACATGCCCAAAAAACCATAACCCATTTCATATGAAACTTGGTCATATGATTTTTTTTTTAATTAATCAATTTAGCTAAAATGGAAAAAAAAGGCATAATTGATTTGCGCATAAATCTCGATGTTTGATTTATGTATACTACTAAACATATTATAAAATATTTAATGGATATTAGGTCCAACCATAAACCTAAGAATGCTTGATAGCTAAATCAAAATTTTGTAATCTCTATTTCAAAAGAAACATGTTTATCAATATAACTAAGTTTGGCTTGATCTTAACTTTGAGTTACCAATCACATTGGAAATGGGTGAACATATACTTTCATATAGAAAAACTTGTAATTTCCAAATTAAAAAATGCATGTCAAACTTAAGAGTAAATCTATTACTATTGAAACCTAAATGAATATATACTATACTATATTGAATGCATAAATATGGAAGAAATAGAGAAATGTAATGAGCTCTCTTCACTCACTGCCTCTATAGTAATCTTGAAACATTACTTGTAGATAGAAGAAAGCACGCGACCAGAAAGAGTCTAAACTAGATTACATAAATTACCTATTACTGAGCAAGATAGATTATGCATTCAATTCAAGCCTAAACTTCTACGATATTCAAACTTTAAGAAAATCCAACTACCTTATGGGAAAATAATTTCTTAAAAATCATCTCAAGCTTTTTTTGTTATAGATGTAGTAGTCAAAATGTAATCTTCTCCTTCTTTAATAGTTGATCAAACATTTTTGAGAAATATATATATATATATATATATGATTTGCATTTGTAGGAATTTTGTGGTATTTGCAGTCGAAGAGTTTTCTCTTCTGTATGTTTATGCTTGTGTCGCTGTAAATTTATGTTTGTGGTTTTTATATTATCTCTCTATTATGTTATGTCTATATTTGTAGGTTCTGATATAGAAAATTGCATACTATTTTAATTTGAGGTTGAATTTATTTTTTGGATATGCATCAAGAGGAGCAACAAGTAGGGATATATGGATGAATGAATGGAACCGTTGTTTGATGTCATTAATTGAAGAAGTTGGATCAAATGAATGGAGGTATTTACATAGGAGAGGGAACCAAAGAGACATAGCAATGATATTTGTTGAGTGAGGAAGGGTACATTTGTTGTATTTATTTTATATTCATGATTTATTATTAAGTTTTGATTTCATAGATTAGAGTATAGTTTTCTTGTCCTTCCTCATCAAAGCCCATGACCCACCCTATTAATCTATCATTTGTGCAATTGACCTGGCTTTTCTCCCCTATTTTGATGTGATTTCCCCTCAGTTGTTTTTAATCAATATAATGCTAGCTAAATGAATAAACTAAATTATTATCTATGATAACATTGAATACCAAATTGAAACTATAGAAGCAAGCCCTCCCTCTCGATTTCTATGTCAACATGGAGCTAAACCTATATTTGTATTTCAATTTTTTGATGAGTCATCTAGAGTTTTTCTGTGAAGGTGCAAAGATATACAATATATTCAACTTTACTTCTATTGTTTCTACTCCTTCAATACCTTCTTGGCCTAATGTTTTTAAATCTTTATGTTATGTGATTGGTCCTTATCTCATTAATCTCTTATATGCTATGTCTCTTAATCTTTTTTCTCTATTATGGGTCATGAATCTGGTTAATTCCTCTTAACTTTTCATTTTTTTTAAATATCACTGCTCTATTATTGGTGCCTAATCCCATTAATTCCTTATTTATAATGTCTTTATACATTTTTCTTTGTGGCCTTCGTACCCAATTCCGTTAATCGCTTGGAACCCTTTTGCTTAGTTGGAATCATATAGCTACATCACTACTCCCCTTGAAGCATTCTATTAATCTGCAATTCAAAAAGCATCCATCCACCTATGTAACAAAAATATCAGTTTAGTTACCTTCCTTTTTTTAACTTTATGTTTTTAAACCACAACTCACTATCTTTATCAATTTACAAATTTGTATGAGATAGACCTTCTCTATGTCTAGGAATGTGCAACTAAGCCATCATTGTATTATCTCTCATTTTCAAAATGTTCATAGATACTCTCTCGTACATGCAAAACATAGTAGATCATTATAACAAGTGGCTTTTGTTTTGTATTTATTATTTATCTTTCCTTTTACTTTGTTATTGGTATTGTTACAGCTCCAATTTTGGATCATTCATCATGAATATGTTTGTTTATTTCCCAAGCGTGAGAGAACATTAGATGTATCATTTTCTTGAGGATTGAAAATGGAAATATAGGTCTTATCAAATTATCCCACCCTTTCATGTTTATAGAGGTGATGCTTTTTGGGGGCCTTAAAAAAATTCCCCAAAAGTCACTTTTCAAGGGGGGTCCAAACCACCCCCAAAAGTGGTTTTTTGGGGTGATTTTCAACCATCCCAAAAAGGAGAATTCTGGGGGTGGTTGGAACCACCCCCAAAAGGCCACTTTTGGTGGTGGTTCGTATCTTTTAAAAGGGGTTTCGAAAACTTCCCCTAATACTAACTCCCCCCCCTCCCCAACAATTCCACTTGTGGAGGTAGATAATGCCCCTCCTAAAAGTATTTTTGTAGTAAAGTGATTGTATTTGTGTCTATTCTCTATTTCCGACATTTCATAAATTGGACACTATAAAATATAACTTAATAAATCGCCTTGAGAGTATAGATTTCATATTTTAGGTATAATTTTATCGGATGTGTTGCAATGAACTATCCAGTGTATTATGCAAGTTAGTTTACGAATCATTTTGGTATAAGGGAAGGTGGCTTTTGTTATTTTGTGGGAATTTCCAAGGGATCTATATTGGTTTAAATACAAAGCTATAAAACCCACCTATGGCCAACAAATATATTAAAAACCCTTGAGATGTGTCAAAGGAGAGGCTTTCAAGACTAGAAGAATAGGATATTGGTATAAACCATAACTTGAATCTCTTTATGTAAAATATTGAGAACAAGTTGGGAATTAATGAAGATGGATGTTCCAACTTAGAGGCAAAATCAGAGGGGAAATCAGGGGATAGGGATGAACTAGAGAGGAAATCTAAGAAAGAACACAAAATGGAACAACCTAGTTCATGCATCATGAACTGTTCATAGTCCTTGTTCAAGATGGAAACAAAGGTCTACATCAAGCCATATAAGGTGAGATTGATGCTTTCAATTTAAATCACTAATTACAATAATTAGAGATTTATTTTATTGTTTGTCACATTGAGGAAGGGCATAAAATTTTATTTTTTCATCTAAAATTAGAGGGCCATGCCCAAAATTGCTGGAAAATCCATATGAAAACCCTAATACGAGAGGGAGATCCTCTAGTGATTAAGTGGGAAGATTTAAAAACTTTTATAAAGTCAAATTTCTACCCTATAATATATCTAGAGGAATAATGGATTTAGTGGAATTACTTCAAGTAAAGATGAGCATTGAGTGTATACGATTACATGAATTTACGAAGATGAAATAATTTTGGATATCTCTCCAAAGAAACCAAACATGCTCCTAAAATATATGATGGGTTTAAATAGTCATTTGTAGAAGTAAGAGATGTTCAAACCCATAACAATGATGGGGCTTGTTTACAGGCACAATACCTATAGAACATACACCAAATGAAATGGAGATAAAGTGGATCAAAGTAGAAGTATCACCATTAAGCTTTCTAGGAGGAGAAGAAGAAGGGGAAAGGGGGGAGTGACAAAAGACAAGAGCAATAGCATGTCAGTGCAAAGATCCAAACAACTACTAAAATCATTATAACATTGAAGGTCATTTAGAGGAGAAGCGTTGGATGGTGCATCTAGAGCTCAACTCAAAGAACTAAAAAAATGATGCTAAGAACAAAAATATTGTGGCCATATATTTAAGTAATTGGGTGGAAAGAAGCTCATATGTGGATGAGAATATTTTATATGCATTAATGCAAAAGGTATTGTAATTTTTTTTGTTTAAAATATATTATTGAATGTATAAATGGATTGTGTACCTTGAAAAACCATAAACCATGGGGCAATGAAATTCTAAATACTAAACAACTTAAACACAATATTTTAAAATTATTTTTCAGATTTCAATTAAAATTAACTAGAAATAATCATTGGAAAAAAGTTATTTTTATCTATTAGTTAGACTACACATTAAATTAGTATTGAAAATGTGTAAAATATAACTTCATATTGAAAAAGTTATAATTTTCAATTAAAAAATAAAACTTAAAGAGTAATTCTATTGGTATTGAAATTAAATGAAGACAGTCAATTATATTGAATGCATTAAGATAGAAATAAAGAAATATAATGAGCTCCCTATGATCACTGCTTCTCTGGTAACCTTGTAACATTAATTGCTGACAATGGAAAGAAGAGGTCCACCAGAAAAGGACAACTTGCACCAATATTACATAAAGTACTTATTATCGAGTATCAAAGATTACACCTTTAACTGAATCCTAAACATTCCAAATTTAAGAAAACCCAACTACTTTGCAGCGATGTGGATGTGGAGAGAATTCCTTGCAAACCGAACTGCTTTGCACTAATGTGGAAATAATTTCATCAAAATCATATGAAGGTTTTTTTTGCATTATAGCTATTGTGGTTAATTGTGATCCACTCCTTTAACCATCAATCAAGCTTTTTTTGAGATACTGAGGAAGGTAATATTTATGCTTTTTTTTTTTTAAATAGATGAGGTTGTGGTGTGGTGCATATAGATGGGTTCCTCTGTTTCTTTCTATATTATCTCTGCTCTGTGTGTTTATAATCCGTAGCTTTTGATAGAAAACACTTAAAATGAAGGTATCACCAAGTTTGAGTCAAAGAAGACGATACCTAGAAGACCATCTTCAAAACTAGACAAAGTTAGTATGAGTGGTTAGTTATGATGTCTGACCTATGCGATGCACCAACTACATTCATGAAGTTAATGAAAGATATACTCTGCATTTTTATAAGTTCATTTTTTATTGTTTGTTTGGATGAGTTACCAGTATACATTGCTACGTAGGAGGAGCACATCTCACATTTGATGCAGGTGCGAGAGACTTTAAAGAAACTAAATTGCATTGTTGCTTACTGCATTATATGAAATATTATGAATTAAAAATGAAATGAGTTATAGATGTTATGTCAAAATTTGTAAGGAGATACCCTAGTACAAATGCAATAACTTGGGGTTGTCAATTATATTGAAAGTATTGTAGAGATTCCCTATAGATTAAAGTAGTTGAAAATCATAGTTTTTACATATTTTCAATAGAGGGAGGAATAAAATGTAGAGTGAGGTCATAAAGGAGAGAAGCCATGCCCTAAATGGATGCATTTTCAATCCTTTTATTTTATTAAAACGAGTTTGGTAAAATGGTAAAATTTCTTATGATCGGGTGTGTAGTCTTGTTGAGAGATGTCTTGTTATATGGATGTGATGTGAAATACATCAAACCATGGGTAGAGACAATGTAACCCTTGAGAGGTTTAGTTTACCATTATTATTCTCATAATAAGAATGATTCTACTCTATAATGGACATGTTTAGCACGCAAATATATTTATGTGTGTATTTTTCGAGGACATAATTTGTGGTACAAGTGAAAAGGAACATAATGCTCTAGAAAAAATTATAGTTGTCTGGAAATTGCAAAGATGCAAGTTTGAAGATTAGTTTCCTCTAAGGAGTACGTTCTTTTAACTATGAATTTTCTCTCTCAACCTCTCGGTTATTTTTTTTAATAAACTTTTAGTCATTAGATATTTGTATCAAAAAACCAAAATATATTTAAAATTAAAAGAAAAAAAAAGTAGAAAATTCTTTAAAACCACACAAACTATTTTAACAAAAAAAAAATTATACTAAAATGTTTAAACAAATAGATGGAACAACAAAATAAGGTACATTATCTCACTCCTTGTAGCGTTAAAGAAGCTGATAATTCTCCATAAAATTTTCTTTCAAAAACTTTAAAACCTTATAATGAAAAAAACCATAGACCAAACAAAAAGACATATAATTTAAAAAGAAAAAATAACATGAATAGAAGGAAAATTGAATTCAGTGAAATGCACATATACAATATATCTATATACGCAATGGCTTTACTTTCCTTTGGATGTTACAAATGCATAAATTAGCAATACAAGAATTAAAAGGAAAGTGTAAATTTACAAATTAAGTTTGATCTCATCTTGACCTTCAGTTGCAAATCACATTAAATTAGGGCAAAGTTTAACTCATTTTTCATTAGAATTTGTGGATTCAATTTTGAGTGATTTTTTGTTTGGTTAAAATATATTTTTGAATGTATAAATGGATTCAATGCCTTCAAATTCTTCTCAAATTCTACATATTAAATAACTTAAATTCAAGCTTTTAAAAATATTTACCCAATTTTAATTAAAAATTAATGAGAAAAAATATCTGGAAAAAAATATTTTAATATCTATTAATTAAACTACACATTAAATTAGTATAACAAATAACTTTAAGGGGGTTTAAAAAAACTTCCCCTAATGCTACCCCCCCCCCACCCCACACACCCCCCCCCCCACCCCAAATTCCCCTTGTAGAGGCAGATAAATGCCCCCTAAAAGTATTTTTGTAGTATTAAAGTGATTGTCTTTGTGTCTATTCTCTATTTCCCATATTTCATATATTGGACACTAGAAAGTATAACTTAATAAATCTAGAAGTCTAGATAACCTTGAGAGTATAGATTTCATATTTTAAGTATAATTTTATCAGATGTGTTGTGATGAACTATCCAGTGTAATATGCAAGTCAGTTTATGAATCCTTTTGGTATAAGAGAAGATGGTTTTTTGTATTTTGTGGGAATTTCCAAGGGATCTAGATTGGTTTAAATAGAAATTTATAAAACCCACCTATGGCCAACAAATATATTAGAAACCCTTGAGATGTGTCAAAGGAGAGGCTTTCAAGGCTAGAAGGATTGGATATTGATATAAGCCATAACTTGAATCTCTTTATGGAAAATATTGAGAACAAGTTGGGAATTAATGAAGATGGATGTTCCAACTTAGAGGCCAAATCAGAGGGGAAAACGGGGGATAGGGATGAACTAGAGAGGAAATCTAAGGATGAACACAAAAAGGAACACCTATTTCGTGCATCATGAATCGTTCATAGTCCTTGTTCAAGATGGAAACAAAGGTCTACATCAAGCCATATAAGGTGAGATTGATGCTTTCAATTTAAATCACTAATTACAATAATTAGATCTTTATTTTAGTGTTTGTCACATAGAGGAAGGGCATAAAATTTTATTTTATCATCTAAAATTAGAGGGCCACACCCAGATTTGGTGGGAAAGCCATACAAAAACCTTAATAATAGAGGGAGATCCTCTATTGATTAAGTGGGAAGATTTCAAAACTCTTATAAAGTGTCATTTCTACTTCATAATGTATGTAGAAGAATAGTGGATTCAGTGGAATTACTTCAAGCGAAGACGAGTGTTGAGTGTATAGGATTACATGAAATTTAGGAAGATGAAATAATTTTGGATATCTCTCCAAAGAAACCAAACATGCTCCTAAAATATATGAGGGGTTTAAATAGTCGTTTGTAGAAGTAAGAGATATTTGAACCCATAACAATGATGAGGCTTGTTTATAGGCACAATACCTAGATAACATTATAAGTAAATGCAGAAGATGAAGGGAAGTTGGTGACCTCAAGCAGAGATGGAAAGGATGTCAATTACTACAGGATTTCATAAGGGTTTTGGGTAAATCCTAGGTTTTACTGCAGACTTTCACATTTACTAGAGTTGCATAAACGTTGCCGAAAGTATTGCCAGCTGTTCATGTTGCTGCCTCGTCCATCGCTTTCAGGATGTTAGTTTCAGCTTGTATTATGAGGGATACGATGGATATTGAGGAGGTTGATTATTCCAAGCATCCACAGTTGGATCACGTCATTTTTGGGCACCATTGTTTCTCATCGTCGATAGCTGGCCCTAGTCTCCCGTCCGATCCTTTTCCGCCAAACTCATCGTCGATGGTTACCTTGCCGGAGCACTATTCTGCACCACTTTTCACTAGGTCTCTCTCTCTTGAATCCTCTACTCTAGATATACCTCCTTTATCCCATGGGACTTTACACATTCTGACTACAAGTACACCTCTATCGCCATCACTCGACCCACATGTGCCCTTTTCATCTTTCTTCACTGCGACATCTGTGGGAATTCATACCTCGGTGGCCCCAAACCCTTATTTACCCATTCACTCACCATCGGGCTGTTTCGAGACTCCAACTATCAAGGTCAAGTATGCAAAATCCATCCCACTAGAAGGTTCCCCCGACCCTTTGACGGAACACCCATTTGCACCTCGCTCAGGGAAGAAAAAATCTAAGTGCGTGAAGACGACCTCCAAAGATATTACGATCTAGTTCGGTGAGACCTCTGCAATCGGGGAAGCGGCATTTATGGCCAGCACAATTCTTGTGGGAAATGTTCACGGAAGGGCTTATTCAGCCACAAGGATCACTTTATGGGTCAAGGAAATCTGGGGTGGATTAGTCAAAGAACTACCTAAGGTACAAGTTCTACCTAGGGGTTGGTTTGCCCTTGACTTCACAAAGGAGAATTATACAGATTTGGTCCTTGCCAAATACTTTCACATCGAGATGGCTCCGGTCCTCCTCAAGAGATGGAGCCTCTTTTTGATCCTGAGCGAGAAAAAAATAGTGCCAGATCCTTATGGGTGTTCTTGCTAGGGCACCCTCTATAGTCTTGGTGCAAGGAGCTCTTCATCAGAATCGGGAATGCCCTTGGTACATATCTGGACCATGACCGAACCTTTGTAGAATCTAGAAATAGAACACTTGCCCATATCCTAGTCCATTTAGACACTCGTGAAGGTTTGGAGAAGAATATTACGCTTCAATGGGGGAAATATACCAGGATCCAGATATTGGACTACGAAGGGGTTCCATTTCGTTTTCGACGATGCCACAAGGTGGGCCACATATTTAAGGATTTCCACCTTAATAAGAAACTAGAGGATAACCCTAAATCATCTTTTGCACCATCCATGATTTATTTGTCAGCCATCTAGCGCTCCCCTGCTCTGGGTCCTATTCCTCCAGTCAACAATACTCCTCCTAAGACAGTGGGCAAGGAACATAGACCGCTCTCACTACTTATCACTAGCTCTCGGGTAGTTGTTGAAGCCGCCAAATCTTTCGGTACTCCTCTCACCCCTCTTATCTCTTCTATTACTCATTGCTCCTCTTTCGTTGCACCTTCCATCATTGTGGCACATTGCACTATGTTGTCCTCCCCTATTATTGCACCTTCTACTCCCTCTTTGCATTCATTATCCACATCCTCCTCTTCACCATCTTTGTCTAGGGTTTCAAAATCTCATCATTACAATCTCCGACCCCATTCACTACCTAGTCGCACTCCTATACATCTTGTCGGATTGGGCCTCTCTATACCCAGTCCAGCCTCTCTACCATCTCGGGGGAGAAAAGCTGATCTATCAAAAGCTATGAGACGTGTTGGAGCTGAAGTCATCTCTGGGCGTCAATCTACTCTTGATGGGGTTCTTAGAGCATTAAATACCCCTGGTAGTGTTCCCCCATGAAATTCCTCTCTTTTAATTGTCGAGGCATGTCTAGTTCCTCCAAGAAGCTAGCCCTGCACAGACTTTTTGAGATTGAACCTGTTGACATTATTATGCTACAAGAAACCCTAGGCTTGGCTGATCTTGTCACCAGTTCTTTGAACTCTATTTCCCCAGGATGGCACTATATGGCAATGGATGCTATGGAGAGATCTGGTGGTCTTGCCATTGGATATAATCCCAAGACCATCAGAGTCAATGTATCTTGGGAAGGCCATGGTTTCCTGGGATTGGATCTCTTTTCGGTAGAGCTTGGCACCAACCTATGGATTGTAAACATTTATGGTCCTTGTCAATCGAGGGAGCATTTCTGGCAGCACCTGCTTGGCCTCTCCATTTTCTCATCTAATCACATCATTATTGGGGGGGATCTCAACTTCTCCCTAGGTTATTGTGAATCATGGAGGTCTATGGCACAAGTGGACTCAATCTCGGGGTTTATGACTGATCTCATAGAGTGATTTAATTTGATGGATGTCCCTATGAATAAGCCTCTTCCCACATGGAGGAATAGAAGGGTGGGTGAGGCATCCCTTTCTTGAAGATTAAATAGATTCATTATGAAGGGGCCCCTAATACAACGTTGCATCACTATAAATAATGGGTAGGCACAGGGGGTATCTCAAATCACTCCCTCATTTATCGAGAGATATTGGGGCCTCACCATAAGCCCAAAGCCCCTTTCAAGTTTAATCATGTCTGGCTTCAGGACCCTACTTATGTTCATATGGTTTCGGACTTCTGGGCTGCAAACCTAATCGATAGATCTAACTCTATGGCAAAAGGCTTATGTTTAAACTTATCCAAGCTCAAGAATCTCTCTATCAACTGGGCTAGATAAAAACATCAGAGGTATAATTTCACTCTATTACACATAGAATCAGAGCTATGCTCTCTGCTTGATGAGAGAAATTTGGGGTTTATCCTTGATAAAGACAAATCTCATTTGGTTGAACTTGAGAACCAGAAGGCTCAGATCTTGAAGGAAAGAGAGGAATCCATCCGTCTTCGAAGTAGAGCCATATGGTTGAAAGCAGGGTAATGACAACACAAGGTTCTTTCAGAACTATGCAAAAGGTAGAAAGGTTACAAACACCATTTGGAATCTACCTCTTCCTAAAGGAGGTGTGGATGATTCATTCAAAAAACTCTCCCACCTTGGCTCTACTCATTTTAAGAACCTATACAAAAGCCCTCCTGGTTTGAATCTTTCTCATATCATTAATGTGGCAGGTCACTTCCCCAGATTTGTTAATGAGGATGATGTAGAGGCACTTTTGTTAAAATTGGCAACTAGGGAAAAACTTCATGTGGGCCATCTTATTCATGGCTGATAATATTTTTATTAGATTCTTCTCATCGAGAGGTGTAGTATTGATATAAAGATCATCCGATTTCGACAAGTATTCATGGAGATATAAATTTATTTTAATTATGGAATTATTATCAAGCCGACCTACAACTCATGTAGGGTCAAAAGCCCAATAATCGTATCTATTCAAACACCAAAATTGTGTATAAATACAGGAGGAATTTTCCTCATTTGGACTCACTCATGTCATCACATCTCTCTCTCTCTAATGCACATAAAAGATTCTCTTCTCTACTGCGCCGAAAAGAGTCTCTTCTCTACTGTGCAGAAAAGGGTCTCTCTCTCACACATGTGAAGCCAGAAGCTGCCGAAACTGAAGCTGCAATTGTAGAAGTAAATATTGACCTGTGTTGACTAGAAGATCTCCTCATTTCAACTACGATGCAGGCTCATCTGAACCTCCTCTGAAAGCTGCAACTTTTGGTGGTGGAATCAAGTCATTTCAACGGATAGTTTACAAGATATTGACTGCCCTAGTTAGAAGCCGGAAGCTGCCGAAACTGAAGCTGCAACTGCAGATGTAAAGATTGACCTACGTGGACTAGAATATCTCTTCATCTAAACTGCACTATAGGTTCATCTAAACCTCCTCTGGAAGCTGCAACTTTTGGTGGTGGAATCATGTCAATCTGACAGTCGATTTGTGAGATATCATCTGCCCTAGTTTGATGATGAAGCTGCTAATGTTGATGTTGCTGATCTAGGGTTTGCTACTATTGATATAAATCATATTTATTGTATTATTTCTCTCTGCTGAATTATTGAAGATAAAAGAAGATTTGATCAAGGGGTTTCCTCACGCATTGTGGGGTTTATCCCTGGCTAGCCGCCACATCTTGTGCCTCTTGTCTTGGCTTTTTTTTTTGTCGATCGTTTAATGTTCTATCTGCACTTTACTTTATGTACATGTGATTGCTAATCTGTGGAATATAATAAGAAAAAGAAGTAAACTGTTATAAGCATATAACATACCATAACTTAGCATGGTATCAAAGCTGAGGTGAAGACAAATCCTGAGCAAGAGCAAGAGCAATCATCGAAGAGAAGATTGGCGAGGCTATCCTAAAAGAACTATGGGGTCCTCAACACTCTATCGAAGGTAAGATTCGTAATAAAGATGACTATCACAAATGGAAGATGTCTATCGATCTAACCCTAGAAGATCTAGGAGTGCTGGACCATGTAAGAGGCAATATTGTTGAGCCTCCATCAAATGCTTCTACTGCTGCATGGAACAAATGGAAAACCGAAGAAGTCAAAATAGAAGATCATCTGGGACTCTATCAACAAGCACTTGGTGGCCTACTTCTCTTAACTTGACACCTCCAAGGAAATCTACGATAGACTGGTGAGTTTATTTAAAGTTAATGATGTTAATCAAGTTTTGTTTCTTAGAAATAAACTAAGGGAAATCAAGAAGGGTAATGATGAGAGTATTCAAGCATACTTCTTAAGAATAACTGAGATCAAGAAAGATCTCCAATCTATTGGGGAGGCTATTACTGATAGTGAAATGGAACTCATGACTCTTGTAGGATTACCATTCGAATGCTACATGTTCAGCACTACTCTTTTGAACTATAATGTAATTCCTGGTTTCGAGGAATTAATAGCTAGATGAATTCAAGAAGAAACAAGGGAAGAAGAGAAAGAAATGCCCATGCCTAAAGGTCCTCCTGCTGCCTTTTCTTCCCATGCTAATAAAAGAAATAATTCTGGGACTAAATCAAAAGGAAAGGCTGGACCTAAGGCTAGAAGAAAATGACGATGTTACATCTGTGATAAAGCAGGTCACTATGCAAGGGAGTGCCTTGATAGAAAGGACTCACACCGGGATGATGATCAAAATCCCTCTAATGGAAATCAAAGGAATGACAAATTCAATAGAAAAGGTAAGAGGAGAGCTGGGAATTGAGGAAGAGGACAACCATTCAAGATGGCTAGAAATTCCAGGATGTATTAAATCCACCTAACCTCAAAATGAATCTCGTGGCCATCTCGGTAATGGAAGACAAAGGCTACAAGGTAACCTTCAACAATGGCAAGGTACATATATGGAAAATTAATGTTAAAGATGCCTTTATTCTTGGGTTTAGTGTTGATTCATTATATCAGGTCGATGGAAGTCCGCTAGGTGTCATGTCTTATGACATATCTCTTCAATCCGAACTTTGGAATCAGAGGTTTTCCCTCCTTCATTATAAAGCTATACTCGATGTAAGACAAATGGTGTTAGGGATGCCCAAATTCCAAGTATAGAAAGAAGGTGTATGTCTAGGATGTTCCAAAGGAAAACTCAAAAGGGGACCATTCCCCTCAAGCCAAAGCAAGACCTCCAATATATTACAGTTGGTTCACTCAGGCATACCTGAGATTGGCATTAAGAGGGAGACTACTACACCACATACTCCTGAGAAGAATGGTGTGGCGGGAAGGAAGAAACGCACAATTGTGGAAGCTATCCAGGCCATGCTACATGATCAAAGACTTCTGAAGTTTCTATGGGCTGAAACTACAAACATCGTCGTATATGTACAAAATCGATGCCCTCATCAAGCATTGGGTTCCAAGACTCCTGAAGAAATGTTCACCGCCGGTCAAAAGGAATTCCTTTGATGAAGTTATGGCTCTCAGCAAGGTGGACAATCTTTTGGATTTGAGGAGCTCTCAAGAATCTGACACTAGGGAACCAAAAGAAAATGATGATGAATCAATGCCTAATGTAGAAGAACCCATGGATCTGATTGATCCTCATCCACATGAGCCTTCCTCTTCTAGGAAGAGGCCTTCATGGCTTAGGGGGATACTTGATGATGCTAAAGGACATGCTACACCCTGAGGAACCTTCCGTTAGAGTAAGAAACCTAATAGGTATCAGGGATACCTAACCATCATGAGCAGAATCATACAAAATGAGCCTTCATCATTCTCACATGTCGTCAAGCATTAAGTATGAAAAGATGCTATGACCATAGAATATGAGTCTATTATGGAGAATGATGTCTGGGAAGTAGTTCCTAGACCTCGAACAAGACAATTATTACTTCAAAATGGCTTTACAAGATAAAGCATGCAGCAGATGGAAGTACGGAAAAGTATAAGCTCATTTTGTTGCTCGTGGTTTATCCCAGAACGAAGGTATAGACTATGATATTTGCACCTGTTGCCAGATATAGGACCATCTGCTTGATCATAGCCCTTCTGGATTCCCAAGGATGGAACCTACATTAGATGGATGTCAAGACCGCGTTCTTGCATGGTTCGATCAAAGAATAGGTCTATGTCGAGCAACCTGAAGGATTTGAGATTTATGATCGAAAATCTCATGTATGCAAGTTAAAGAAGGTTCTCTATGGGTTGAAGCAAGCACCTTGAGCATGGTATGAAAGAATCGATAGCTAATTGATAAAGCTGGGATTCATTAGGAGTAAAGCCGATCCTAACCTTTACTTTAAGGTTGAAGATGACAAGCCTCTCATACTGGTGTTGTATGTGGATGACCTCTTTCTAATAGGTGCAAACCCTATCATTCAAAAATGTAAGAGGGAGTTGGCTTCTGAATTTGAAATGAAGGACCAGGGACTTAAAGTATGGTAGAAGCCAAGGTAAATTTTCCTATCTCAAGGAAAATATGTGGTAAAGATATTGGAAAGATTTGGTATGATGGACTGCAAGCCTGTGACTACCTCGAGGATCTTAACTTTTATAAGTTATATGGTAGTGATGTCGGACCAGATTTGGGAAATGCCCTTGAGTTTCATAAACTCATTCGAATTGATGTTCTTAGTGAACCTTCGTCTAAACATATGTTTTGCAGTTAGCATTGTGAGCTCATATTTTGTTGAGCCTCACTAGATTGATGCCAAGAATCTTCTAAGATATCTTCGTTGCGCAATTACTAATGGATTGAGATACACTGCCGGAAATATGAAACTACATGATTATTTGAATGTTGATTAGGCAGGTAGTGTGGAGGATCACTGGAGCACTTTTTAGTGTTGTTTCTCTTTGGATTCTGCTTCGATATAATGGATGAGCAAGAAGCAGATGTCGGTTTCCATAAGCACCACCGAGACTGGATACATATCTACGAGTATGATCTCATATGAAGCTGCCTGGTTGGGGAAGCTCTTCAGTGAGTTATTTGAACACATACCACTGTGATTGTCTGTAACAACTAGAGGTGGGGTTCGATTATTGAGAAACCCATATTCGCCGATTTCTCTAGCAGATAAACATCATATGGGATATGGTAAGTCGATGAGCAAGGAGGCTCCATTGCATTAAGATGATGTACAAGTCGATACACCTTGTCAAAGCCCCGAGGAAAGATCTAATCTATGATTTTCCCAAACAACTTTGAGTCATCAAGAAACCCTTATACAAGGGTCCTGCATGTTGCATACATTGAGCTCTAGGAGCTTTGAGAGCTTGCGGTTCTTACTGGAGCAACATATGACCATAAGGTGACTCACCCTCCCCTGGTGGTGTGCACTGGAACAAGATGATTCGCTCTCTTGTGGGGCAAGATGATTCACTCTCTTGTGGAATAGGATGATTCACTATCCTATGTAGCAGGATGATTAGTTCTCCTATGAGGCTTGGATTGATGTGTTCTCCATGGCGATTGTAGAAATATTGATGTGTTCTCCTGTTAGCCCTGGATTGATGTGTTCTCCATGGCGATTGTAGCAGGATTGATATGTTCTCCTGTGAGGCCTAGATTGATGTGTTCTCCATGGCGATTGTAGCAGGATTGATGTGTTCTCCTGTGAGGCTTGGGTTGATGTGTTCTCTATGGCAGCTTGGATTGATGTGTTCTCCATGGCAATTGTAGTAGGATTGATGTGTTCTCCTGTGAGGAGAGGATTGATTAGTTCTCCTATCAAGGCATCCTACCCATGTAGTATAGGACTCATGGGAAGTACCTCTCATCTTATCAATGATTAGGGAAATGAAGTTAGGGACCATAGTAGTATCGATGTACACATTGTTGTATCTACCATCCTCCCTACGCTAAGATGACCTCCATTGATATGGGATTAATGATATTGGTCTAGGACCAGTGGTAGGAGTTGTACCATATTATGACGCTGAATTTGGGTCAGTTGAGACTGGTCTGAGACCAGTGGTACATACTCTGAGACTGACTTCGTGTCAATGCAGTATTGGTCTGGGACTAGTGAGAGTGATACATACTATGACGCTGACTTTGGGTCGGTTGAGACTGATCTGGGACTAGTGGTACACTCTCTGAGACTACGATTCTGGTCTAGTACCAGTGGTAGGAGTGGTACCTACTATGAAGCTGACTTCGGGTTGGTTGAGACTGGTCTGGGACCAGTGCTACGCACTCCGAGATTCACCTTGAGTCAGTGGAGGACGATATTGGTCTGAGACCAGTGGAGTTGTACTCACTATGATGCTAACTTCGGGTTTGTTGAGATTGGTCTCGGACCAGTGGTACATACACTGAAACTGACTTTGAGTTAGTATGTTACATCCTCGATCATTTCTTCTTCTTCATAATTCAGACAAAAGCAGAGTAGAACAGAACAATGTAAGAGCAGAGCATAACAGAGCAAAACAATATAGATCAGTACAGGGAAAAACAAGACAAAACAAAACAGGTAGAATAGAGCAGATCAGGGCAAGGGTCAGGTTGTACAGGGCAGTGCATTTGATGGATGAATAGTAACGACCAATAGATAGATTGTAGATGAAGTTCTCCCTAGTTGAGAGGGAGTGTTAAAATTGGGAAATAGGGAAAAACTTCATGTGGGTCATCTTATTCATGGCTGATAATATTTTTATTAGATTCCTCTCATCGAGAGGTGTAGGATTGATATAAAGATCATCTGATTTTGATAAGTATTCATGGAGATATTAATTTATTTTGATTATGGAATTATTATCAAGTCGGCCTACAACTCATGTAGGCTCAGAAGCCCAACAGTCACATCTATTCAAACACTAACGTTGTGTATAAATACAAGAGGAATTTTCCTCATCTGGACTCACTCATCTGATCACATCTCTCTCTCTCTCTTTACTGCGCAGAAAAGGGTCTCTCTCTCACACATGTGAAGTCGGAAGCTGTCGAAACTCAAGCTGCAACTGCATAAGTAAAAATTGACCTATGTGGACTAGAAGATCTCCTCATCTGATCTACACTGTAGGTTCATCTAAACCTCCTCTGAAAGCTGCAACTTTTGGTGGTGGAATCAAGTCAATCCGACAGACGGTTTGCAAGATATCGACTGTTAGGGTCCGACCCTAACCCCCTTATCTATGTAATGGGACCACGTCATAGTCAAGAGTCAATAAAGCCCATATTAATAATTGTAAGTGGTTAATCCACAATTAATAAAGGAACCACAGTTAGTTGCAAATGGGTCGTAGTATTAGATAGATGGTATAAGTAATACGCGTATTGGCCCGTGGTATTACACGTAGAGTCATATATAAAGGATAGAACCCCTGCGGGGAATCATGTTCTTATTTGTAATGAGCTCTGCTCTATTGGAGGTTCCCCCTCGAAGAGGCAAGTGAACATTACTCTCTGAATAATAAAATCATTGCCATTCTGTGTTCTGGGTATCTTTTCTTCGCATATTCTGTGTTCTCGGTCTCTTTTCTTCGCATATTCTGTATTTGGTTATCCTTTACATGTTAAGAGCATAACAAGTGGTATCAGAGCACTTTCTAGGGTTGGTGGGATCCCCATTTAGTAGCAATTTTTTTTTTGGCTCGAGACGTGTTCCGGCATCTTTAAACCACGGGATCTATCATTGAGCGCATAAATCTGTGGATTTGGGGAGGCATGCATGCCGGAAATACAAGAGGTGGTCACGTTTGTTTGGACTCCCTTGTAACTCCTGTGGGTACCCCTTCGAGTAGTAACGCATTAGAAAAAACTGCGCACGAACTGTCTTCCACGTACCCTCTAGGTATATCGGAAGCCCCATAGGCTCCCTGAAAACCTCGCCATAGATAAACCAGCGATCGTCTTGCGGCTACAGTACACAGAGAACAGCACTCGGAGAGATTACTCGCCCGTACGATAGGGTAGTCGGGTGGTATGGCTAAGGGTACAGTCGACCCTCCTTAGTTAGAGCCCTGAAACATTGGG
>APFE031364972.1:0-25714 GCA_000404065.3 Pinus taeda
GTGCTATTTAATTGTTTTCCTTGTTTGTGTTTGCAGGTTTGCGACAAAGGAACTCACTTGAATCAAAGGAGCGAAGGCATGCTCAAAATTGCGTTGGACATAAGGTAGGCCTTAAACACACTTGTTTACCATTATTTATAAAAGCACATTTAGGGAAAGATAGTGTCTGGCTGGTTTGCTTGTCATTAGGTCTTCTTTAGATTCTAGGAAGGTCTATCTTGTCCGCAAGATCGAATCATTCCGCGTGACAAGTGTTTAAATATGGCCGCAAGGGATGTGCCCTTAAGAATGCTAGTATATTAACCAAAAAAATTTGTTGTCATGCTGGTAGATCTGCATTCAAAAGGGGTAAATACAAAAAAAAAAAATCTCCTCAAACAAGTGCTGACCCATAGGATTTCTCTCAAATATGACTTTCTTTTGTTGTTTGACTATGTGATTGTTGTGTATGGGTGTGTTCACACCGGTAAAAAATGTGTAGTCTTGTCTTCCTATATGTTGTTTTTAAAATGTTTGCACAATTGAAATTTGTGCTCAAATGGGAGACGAAACTTCTCTTTTACAAGCAAAGTTTTGAAAAGAGTTGAAAGTGTTAGAGCCTAGATTTACCTCAGGCTGAAAAAGTAGGATCCAGGGCCAACATCAAACCACGCTCAGCTTGGTAGCTAGCCCTACCAGGTCAGGAGAGGGCTCTCTCTAGGTCAATCTTAGAAAATTATAATCGCTAAAGGCTTGAGATGACTGATTTAACTACTAATCTTAGGCTAGGTATATTTCCGCAAGAGTTTGATTGAATAAAATAATGATTTTGTTGACTCAGATGAGAAGGCAGATTTTGGGTGTGGGGATGAGGCTCAGTCTTGCAGAGGTCTCAATGGGGCAAGGTAGGCAATTGTTTTTGGCACTTGAAATTGAATGAGATGGAAATATTAGATAGTTGAGGAGCTAAAGAGGGCAAGGTAAGTCATGGATCCTCTCCAAACAGCGAAAAGCATCAAAAAACTAAAGCAAACCTCAAGTAGAGCACTACAACTTCAATGGATTCTACTTACACTCTTGTTTGTTTAGTTAAGAAGAAACAAGATAGAGAATGGCATACATAAAAACATAAGAAAATGCACAATTACAAAAGAAAGCACTGTACCAAGACAAATTGCCACATGGATCCCAAAGAGTGCTGCAAACCCTGGTCTCAATTCCTTAGCCAAAATACTAATATGAGTGTACAATGAAGCTCAGGGCTTTCTCAAGAGTCCAACCTTATACCAAAATCCAACCCCTACACTATGAAATTCATAAAATATACACATTTTCTCATCCTTGTACTAAGGGATTGAGCTCAACCATTTTCTTCAAAATATCTTTAGTTACATTAAACTTGGGCCGAATTGCTGAAAATAGGTGTTGAACTCATACCTCCTAAACCGTAGCACCTGTTACAAACATGAAAGAGGTTTTTGTAGACAAGGTCAGTTTGGAGAAAAACCTCTCTCAAATTTGGGAAATTTGTTTCCAGTAGCTCGAAATCTGTTCCACAAAGTCATCTCTAAAAACAAAAATCATTAAAAATTTAAATATGTGAAAATGAGCTGTAAAGATCTAGTCACATATCCCAATCCATGACACCCGCGAATAAACTGAAATATTTTTGTGTTATATGGCTCGTTCTTAACAGAAACCTCCTTGGGTTTTGCAAAATTAATTTTCATCAGTTGTAAAATGGCCCTGCACTAAAATGACTAAAATAGTAAAAAATATGAAAAATTTGCATTGTTTTAATGTAGGCTCCAAATATCACTGTATATCTCCCACATAGTAGCACATGTGTATAAACTGAAGGAGGTTTTTTTTATTTGGTATGTTATGAACAAAAACCTCTTTCACTTTTGGAAAATTCCTTACCGTTATTTTAGAAACGGATTTTCGTACTAAACTTGTCACTGTGCAGCAACTGACCTCAAAAGATGCATAACCAAGAATCACTCTTTCATTTCTTCTAATCCAGGAACCTGTTATGGGAGTGTGATATATAGTTGGAAATGTTTTTCCAATATTCTTCTTATGGACACATGTGTGACATGTTTTGTGCTGAAAACCATGTGCAAAACATCTAATAAAACCAGACATAGTAAGAGCTCTTGTTGATCCCTGGTGACAGGCTGCGAAGGCTGGAGCTAACAGAAAGTAAAGAGTTAACATATCAGTTTAATCTTTGAATGCGGAAAATTGAATATGAGTCAACACCAAATTTTGAAAATGGATGATTACCATGCACATATGAGAGAAAAGTTGATGAGAAGGGCTTGCTTAAATATGCATGTCCATGTAATGATTGTCATGGTGGGAAGATGAGAAAAAGAAGTGTGATTTTTCAACATATGCTAAAATATGGGCATAGCAGTATAAGCCATTTCCCTCAAAATTGTTATGCAGATAGGATAAAATTGCATAGCATGAGATATGTAGAGGCACTTGACATAGATGAAGATGCAACAAACACAAATGAAAAGGTAGGAACCTTTGATGAAGGGATTGAAGTTGATAGAATGTTGAATGAGGGTTTCAAGGATGAATGACAGAAGTTGATGGAGGAGGCTTTAAAAGATGTGCATGGTACTTGCAATTTAAGTAATTTAACAACAATCCGTTTAATTCTTAACTTGCAAGTGGTGCATGGTTGGAAAAATGAGAGTGTTGATGAGTTATTGGCATTTTTACAACGGTTGTTACCACCTGACTCCACATTGCCAACAAAATGAAGATCATGTAAAGTGAAAATCACTAAGCTAGGATTAGGGTATGAAAATATCCACACATGTGTGAATGGTTGTGTATTATTTCACAAAAATATTGCAAGTGAGACTGAATGTCCAAAATGTAAAGAAGGGAGGTATAGACTAGGGTTGAAATCAAATTCAGTTCCAAGAAGGGTTCTTCGTCACTTTCCACTAATCCCACTATTGCCTCGAATGTGAAAACGTCGAGACATTAGTGATCTAATGCAATGGCATGCCCAAAATAAGAGTACAAATGGAAAACAACAATTTGTGTCTGATTCTAAGATTTGGAAGGATTTTGACAACAAATCACCTGATTTTGCCCAAGGTCCTCACAATATAAGGTTGGGTTTAGCTCTAAATGGGGTGAACCCTTTCTCAGATCAAAGCACTAAATGGTCAAATTGGCTAGTATTTTTAATAAATTATAACTTGCCTCCATGGTTAGAAACCAAACCATCTTTCTTGATGTTGTCATTGATTATACCAGGGAAAAGAAGTATGACTTCAAATACAATTGATATTTATTTAGAGCCATTATTTGAAGAGCCAGTGGAATTGTGGAAAGGAATTGAAGCAATTCAAATTTTAAATGATGGCAATTCAATTCAATTCACTTTAAGAGATTCTTTATTGTTTACAATCCATGATCTTCCTGCATAGGGGACTTTGACTGGTCTCAATGTTCATGGATACCATGGATGTTCAGCTTGCATATTTAAGGGTTTTGTGAGGCATTCAAGTAGTTTGCACAAGTGTATTTATTGGGGACATCATGATTACCTCAAAATGGAGCATCCATATCGTCGACAAAAGTCATTTTTCAATGGTAAGGAAAAGAATCATGAAGAACCATTGGAAATAACAAGTGATTACATTATTGAGAATGGAGAAAAAAGAATGCAATTCATTGAAAATGGTGGCATTTGTGGTAGTAAAAATGGTCCACTTAATGATAGTGGTGTTAAAAGAGTGCATATTCTATAAATTTCCATACTTTAAGCATATAACCATTAGGCATACCATTGACTTTATGCATACGAAGTAAAACATAGCTTTTTCTATTATAAAAACACTTTTTGGTGCATATGATTCAATGTCATCACGCCTAGACCTTCAAGAACTAAAGATTCGTCGAAATCTTTGGGTTGAAAAATATGGTATTGGAAAATACATAAAACCTATTGCTCCTTATGTGTGGAAAAAGGATCAACGTGCACAATTCTTAAAGTTGATGTCTCAGACTCGATTTCCTACTGGATATGTAAGTAGTAATATTAGAAGCCAAACCGACAATAATAGCTTAAGAAGCCTCAAGACCCATGATTATTATGTCATAATTGAGGATATTTTACCTATTGCAGTCATCTCAAGTTTGGAAAAGGGACCAAGATTGGCAATTATAATGTTGGTCCTAATATTAAAAATAATGAGTTTGCATGTTCTAGATCCTTCAAACTTTGATAATTTGAGGGGAGAGGTTGTTGAAGTCCTCTGCTGATTGGAATGAGAATTTCCACCAGCAATATTCAATATTTCTATGCATCTTCTTATACATCTAGAACATGAACTAGAGCATTGTGGCCCAATAAGGACAATATGGATGTATCCTATAGAAAGATACATGAAAGTTCTGGAAAAGTTTGTTCGTATAAGGCAAAACCAGAAGGTAGCATTTGTGAGGGATATTTAATGCAAGAGGCCATATGATTTTGCACAAAATATATGAAGGATTTTAGAAATGTTGATCCGCGTGTATGGGATGATGATGACGACCAGAGAGTTGCAAGTGAAGTATTAGAAGGAAATGGACATCACTTCAAGATATCAAATGAGGAAAGAATTTCCATGCATGCCTATGTTCTTCAAAACACATCATCATTCGATAAGTGGCGTAGGTAAGATATATTTACATGATAATTTATTTATTTAATTTCATTTAATAGTTAAATCATTATCACTCTTACTATTCATATTCTATGCATAATATACGAAGAATAGATTCAAACATGGATTCGTCCATCTCAAAAGCGTACTCTTCAAGATTTGAATATTGGAGATTGTTCTTTTCCAAAATTTTATGATTGGATTGTTGATGCAATTAATGATGGACGAGAAGAAGGTCAAAATATGACGAAGGAGGAAATTGAGCTTTTACTACCTCCAAGTACATGGGCTTCTTCTTTCAGTGGGATGTGGTCCTATGGTACTCATTTAAGAGTGGAAGAAAGGGACACAAAAAGGCAAATTTTGATTGTATTGTTAGTGTTGAATTTCATCACAACATTGAAAAGAACTTGTATGTTGGATTCATACAAGAAATTATTCACGTTGATTATGGTGAAACTAGTCCTATATTATTAAAATGTAAATGGATCAAGCCATATGCAATCCAACGTGATGAGTATGGATTTGTACGTGCAAATACACGCCAAATTTTACTGAAGACCAATGAGCCATATGTTTCCCCTAATCAAGTTAACCAGTCATTTTTAATTGATGATGTAACAAGCTTAGGATGGTCGTATGTCATTCAAATAGATCCTCGCTCAAAAAGGAAATTCATGGAATATGTTGATATAATGGTTGATGGGCAATGTAATAGTTTACAAGAAACATTGGAGGAAGGAAATGAAGATGGTGATAGAGTATTTGAAGATGAAACTTTGATTCCCAATGAAGAGACTGAGATAGAAAACATAATGCATGGTCAAGGCAATATAATGTATGAGGACAATGAAGAAAATCAAGCAGATGTATACACCAGTGATCAGGATTATGATCTTGATGACCATCCAAATGATCACGATGATGATTTATCGCCTTGAATTTATGACATGTATACACAAGTTATCAAGATTGAGGTCTTGATGACCATGCAAATGATCACGATGATGATTTATCACCTTGACTTTATGGCATAATTTTTCACTATGCAAATGGATTTTATTGTTTTGGCCATGGGATTAGCAAAATGGTTGTACTAAACTTTGTGTGAAATTTATCATTCATTTTTCTCTGTGTCAATTTTGTCTCATTCTAGTAACTCTATTTTTTTTCTTTTTCGGGGAAAAAATCCATTATTTTATTCATATGATAAAATTACATGTTGTAGATGCTATAATCATTTGGAGAAGGTTGTCCATGAAATGGACAAAAAGTTACAATAAAAAGCAATTATAAATATCAACAGACCTATGCTTTTATGCCCTTTTGCTTCTCCACCCTCCTCCAACCCTGCGATTCAGAAGTGGGTGAAATAATGGACAGCTGGTTTTCCAGTGTGTTCAATGGTAGACCCTTGTCGGATTTAGATCCTTCCGATCCATGACTTATTTTTATTCCGCTTACTTCCAGCTGAGATTCTTGATGTTGTTGTATATTATTTGGCTCCATATGAGTATCTGGGGTAGTTTCATCCTGATTACGTTTCTGTCCCGGGAAAATACCAGTTTCCATTTGGTTCTCTAGATGTTCTGACTTCACGTCCTCCTCATATTCCATCTGGTCAGTCTGCTGCCAGCCTTTAGGCTTTTTTTGTTGTTTGTTTTTTCCCTTGGAGTCCTTTCTGACCAGTGGGAAATTGTATTGGAGGTGTCTAGTTTGCAGGCAATTGCGGCATTTGAAAGCAATATTCTCATAGTCAAGCGGTTGAGTCCTCAATGTATTGTTGTAGTTCAGTGTGATGTGGTCAGGAAGTCCCTGGCTCAGGTCCACCTCTACACAAATTCTGGCAAAAGTGGTGATTCCTTTGCTAACTATGTCTTCATCTATTTTTAGGAATTTCCCCAGGGAGTTCCCTATGGCTGATAAAACTTTGTAATGCCAAAAGTGTAGAGGGAGGTTATGGAGCCTCACCCAAACAGGCATTGTATAAATTTTCATAGTGTTTGCATCAAATTCATCAAACCAAGGAATGATGAAGAGGCCAGCGTTGCCCCAAAACCAGGGCCCTTGATTGATAATATTGTCTCGTTCTTGGTATGTGCTGAAGCTAACAATGAAAAATCCCTTTGAGCATAAATGTATATCACAGTTTGTTGACCATGTGGAGTAAATCCAATGATACAGAGCATCGGATTTTGGCCAGAAACCATTGAATCTAGAAAGAACAACATTATTGGATAATTCAGTATGTAATTCAGTTACCTCTGGTAGTTGTACTTGGAGCATTGGGGATTCCATTTTTTGTTCCACTATATAGGGACCTGGTAACTTTGGTGCTGGAGTTGATTTCTACTGCATTTTTCCTTTTCCCTTTACTACATCTCGAAAAGAGCCAATGTTTTTTGAGTTGTCTCCATTGCATCCTCCACGCAGACGCAGATTCAGGAAAATGGTTGAATCATTGTTGATACCATATTCCTAAAGAGAGAGGAGGTCCGGTAGACTGCGACCAGAGAAAATCAGGTTTTGGTAAATGGTGGGGGTCCCAATTTGGTTTTGTATTTCCTTCTTTAGCTCTTGTATATTCAACCCCTTTCTGAGCCTCATACAATGATGGATGCCCCCTATCTTTTTGACGAAGATTGTAATCCATTCTTCAACCACACAAAATGAATCAGTCATTTTGGGGCTACAAACCGTTGAAATGGGCAAACTTCCTTCAAACCTCTCTGCACCCCAGGTTTTTATATATTTTCTGCTTCTTGCTACTTCCAGATTTGGTTTTTTAGGGTCATTATTTGTGTACTCTGTCAAAGCACCTAGATAAAAGTGACCTGCTAGAGACTGCTCCCTTTCTCGAGCGCAGGAAATATCTAGAGCAGAATGGAGATCGGACGCAGTAGGACCAACTTCCCGTGACCACGCACACAGTAGCCTGTTGGTATTAAAACATATGACAGAGGGGGGCGATTGCAGGACAAAAAGTGGAAGGTCAGAAACAAAATGCGGCGATCCCTGCGCCCAAGCCACCGTCCAACCCATCAGTGGCAGGAGATAACATGGAAGACTCTCAGGCAAAGTGTACAAGAGGACATAGTCCCTGGCGAGGAGACCAAGAGCAGGCAGGTGTCATCTAAGCCAAAAAAACCCAATTTGTATATGAATAAATCGAAATGTTACCTCTTCCAGACATGGCTCGATTCCCAGGCGAGATGGAAAGTCTACCGACATACGACCACCTTCGAATAATCGTTTTTGTGCCTAGGGGAAGGTCCCTGTGAACAGAAAAGTAGTGATCGCCATAGCTGGTAGCAGAGCACAGTTCCCGCCTCTCAAAATCTTCACTCCAAATCAAGTCCTCCCAGTAACTCTATTGTAGCATGAAGTGATTCAATTTATCTTAAAGAGGATTACTAGATCCATCAATGAAATTGCTTACATGAAGTTACGTTAACTTCAATATTTATTCTAACTTTTATTGTTGGTTTTATTATTTAGGAAAAACTTGTAATTTTTTATTTTAAGGGTTAGATTATGAAAGTCAACATGTAAAACTAGAAGCTTCTAATGTTATTTTATTTGTTAAATTGGGGAATGTGTATCTATTTACTAAGGGATATTTGATTTTCAGTTTGCAAACCTCAAAGCTCAATGTAAGTCTCTATTTACTAAGGGCTCAAAGTCTTAATATGGTTCAGGAGCTCTTCACCTAAGCTATATGGTGCTAGCACTAGTACACATATAATAGATTCAATAATGTTATAATGGTTGGGACAACCAATATTCATTCCCAATTGCAATATGATATGTTTCTATTATGTGATAAATTTATGCAAATGTTACAAAAAAAAATTCATTAAAAAAAATATATGCATGATTTTAACATTTTCCTATATTTTCATTGAATATCCATTACTTCTAGATATGTGTTGATACTGATTGAAGTGTCCCTTCTACCAACATATTAGCAACATAGTTCAAAGGAAATAACCAGAATAAAAATCAACATAATATGTTATGGTTCATGTCTCATTTTTCTTTCTATTTCAATAGTTACAGATTAAGAGTTTTTTATGAGGGATTACAATCCAAGTTGTGATTAACATTTAATTTATAAATATTCAAATTCAAGGTTATTTAAGTGGAAATACTAACTGCCATAGTTTAATAGGGTTCACCATAAATCTGTGGTGCTAGAATTACCTCAATTCATCGTAATAGGTCTCCACTGATGTTATGATAGTAGCAGTGTGTTGAAGAAAGGTTTTGATAATATAATAGGAACACCTCCCATTATGGTTAGTTTTTGAAGTTACCATGATGTTGATTCATTCTCATTATCAGTTTAAGGTTAATTCATTTTAATTGATCATAATACATGATTGTAGAATAGATATATTGTATAGTTGTTGTTTGTCCATGCACTAATAGTTTTTCTTTAAATGTGAAATGTAGGACATAAATACTATGAACAAGGGGTTGAAACGTAAAAATGATATCAGCAATGATGAAGATATGATAGAATACGAGCATGTTCGTAGAGAACGCATCACAAAAAATGAAGAATATTTGTCATCTCATGGTTTGGCGAATAAGTAGTTTCTCCTTATCACTTTTCACTTCTATGCATATTTAATGAAAGTTGTATATAATATATTTGATGATGTAGGTTTTCAATTGAAAATATTTGTTTCATTTTGAAATCATTTTCATTTCTGGTAGCAAGCATTTTTCTTTCCTTATCATTTTTCTTTGCGATCACAACTTTACAAGGTATAATTTTGAAGTGGAGGGAGATGACCACATTATATTTATTTAGGATTCATCATATTTGTTTATGTATTTCTCTATGCATGGTAGTACACACAAATGATCAAGAATAATGATCAATTCTTGATAGATCTTGTTTCTTTGTCTATGTTGAGTTGGACCTAAAGATTTATGTAAACATTTTCCTTAATGCCATTTCATAGAGACATATAATCGAGCTTAGGATTAGCAGATTCTTCCATCAGTGTATCTATCATTTAGAACCAAGATACAGTACATTCATCTATTTGAAATATGAGTGCCTTTAGAGCCAGAACTTTGTAGCAGTACTTGCAAGAGTATCGATCTTGAGGGCTTCATATGAAGACACGAACAAAGAGGAGTGTGTATAGGGAAGTGCAAGACACATGTTTGATACTTCCACACATTTTGAGGGCATGCCAATAGAAATGTCGTTGTTGCTGGATACACTAGCGTTGGTTAGTTTCAGAAACGTTCTTTGTCAAATATGTCGTTTTCATGAAGTAATATTTCCAACCAAGAGGATAACGACTTGGCATTCCTAGGACATAGTGGTGTTGTTTCTTTCATGTATTTTTGATTTATTAGTATTCCACCACTAATAACTTCATTACATAGCTGCTCGTTTAGTAATATATTACAACAATGACTTGTTAAAGGAAAACGATTTCAGTTTGTTTGAACGCCATAAACTCGAAGAAAATTTACTTTGAATTAGAAAGATGGAATATATTTTGAAAAATATGTTTTTTGATCAAATATTATATAGGCCCATTGCATGATCATTAAAAAAAAGTAGTCATGACAATAAGCAATGATTTTGGACAAATGAATTACATAACTCTCCAGCTCAAAAACATGTTAGCATATTTAGTTTTGTGTGCATTAGAGAAAAATGAATGAGTAACATTTATTTTGCTTTGAATATTTATAGAATCATTTTATAGATTTTAAATGGAAATTGCATGTGCTAATCTTGCTCAATTAATTACAGGGAAAACAAGGGGCATACATAATTTGTTGGCTTATGGGAATTGGATTCCTTTTCTCTCGGAATGGTAGGCTAACAATTTAAGATTACTATGTTCAAGATATATTCCCAGTTAGTATCACAAATGATAAAGTTTTTTCTTATTATTTTCTACTTTATTGTTGTAATCTTGTGTCAACAATACTTTGCTCCACCCATTAGATTTCTATTGACCAGTTTTATTGTGGAAGTGTCACTACTTCTTAAAGATAACTAGAGGAAATGATACATCTACAAAAGTGAAGCATGAAACATTCTTAATAGAAATTGCTAGCTCCGTTGTGTTTGATTATGTTGGATAAAATCAAAATTGTAATGTACAATAAGCATGGCAATTCAAAATATTGGGATAGAAATGTGTGCGTCTATTTGCATTTATTACTTTAGTTGAAGATAACATTTCATGAAAAAATGTTGTACACTGAGAACATAGTAGGTACAAAATTTATTCTATGGTGACGTTTTATTTTCTTTTTTTATATAGGTCATCTGGCCACATAGTGGTCATTATTTCCCAACTAAAGAAAACATGTTCGAGTTTCTTGCTTTTATGCGGAAAAATAACATTAACAATATTGCTAATGTTAAGGTATATATTGTATAAATATTTTATAGCCTACTTTAGTTTATATTTCAATGTTCATCGACTTTCATGTCTTATACTTTGCAATGTATCTTTTTTTTTCAGGAAAGGAACTCAATATTGCTGGTAAGAAGCAGGAATTGAAGAAAGAGGAGAACTATAACACTAGAACGACAAAATGAAAATTAAAGAGAAAGGGAAGAGCATTGGTCTAGTGGTACCCATAGAGCCAATATCCCGCATAAGACATACATAATGGTCAAATTTTCAGAGTTGGTGAATTCACCTGCAATGCGTTGGCAACAAAATGATAATGTTTTAAGGTAATGAAACAATATTTCATGTGTAAATTGTACTCCAACCAATATTAAGTTGGAAACTCATATTGTAATACTTGACATTTTATATAATATACTTTATGTGGTTGGAATTATTTATAGTTTCACTTGATATTACTTAGGATTGTAATTAACATATGTGACTTTGTGTTTTCATATTATATGAATATGTACATTGTATGCTATTTTTTATTTTAATTTAGTTGCAAAATCATACTAATTAATTTATGTTGATTAATAATGAAAACAGAAAATCAATCTAAAAATGCTAAACTAGTAGTTTATGTTTATTAATGATGAACACATAAAATAAATATACGACTAAGTTATTTGCTTATAACGATTGTTAATGAAAATAAATGAAATGAATATAAACTAATAAAGTAGTAATTTATATATGAATATGATACTACCAAAAAATATAAATGGCTAATGCAAATGATAAATTTTTTATTACAAACGACGACTAAATTTTGCATATATACGACTATTATTAGCTAATTTACAGTATCTTATAACACGACTAACATTTTGGTCATTAATTGGTTTTTTTGGGTGATCTTTTAGTAATATATTTGTTGTATATTTAGTCATTAATTGTGACAATTAATGACCAAATCAATGACTAAATTAATGTCTAAATTAATGACCAAATTAATGACTAAATATATTACTAGACAATAAAATTGAGACAGCCAATTAATGATTAAGCTAAAAACAACTAAAAGTTGGTCGCATTATAAGACACTGTAAATTAACTACTATTGGTCACCGACCAAAAAATAGTAGTTTATATGCAAATTTTAGTTGTTTTTTAAGTAATTATTTAGTCATTTTCTACTAGTGTAAATTAAAGTTGGTAGCCCTATGAGTTGCAACATTTTTGCTGCAAAACTGAGGCTCATTACCTTTTGGCGTCATTGTCGGGGAGGTGTCTAATTTGCATTCAATATGTATATGTTATTATGTTTTCCTTTCTGTTTTATAATTAATTCTAAAAATCACATAAAAAAAAAGTATTTCATGCCTTGTAGGAGTAGAGACAATTTTGGGAAATTCTTGCCAAATACCCCACACCATCAAACAATCAACCTTCCCTCTTCTTCAGTGACTATCAGCTTCCCTCTCTTACTGTTGGGGAATTAGAGGACCCATTAGGTGAACAACCAGAGATATTTGAAGAGCCTATTACAGAATAATAAGAAGAAACCATTCCACACACTTACACCATGGCTGGAAATAGAAATGGGACTGAAAACATAAATGAGGGTTCTTTTCTCATTAGAGATACTAATGGAGATGATAGGATGAAAAACATAAACCCCTCTTCCCTTCCTCACTTCCATGGCTTAACCTCGGAGGACCATGATACCTTTTTGTTTGAGTTTGTTGTCATTTGGAGAACTTATGATTATACCTCAGATGACCAGAAGTTGAAGTTGTACCCATCCACCCTTAAGGATGTAACCTTACACTAGTTCATGGGTTTACTTGGGGACAACATCACCACCTAGGCTCAAATGCAGCAAGCCTTCAACAACAAGTACAAGTATTATTGTATGTCCAAAGTCACCAAAGATGAAATCTTTAGAATGGCCTTTTGACATGATGAATCCTTGGAAGATTATGAGGAAAGGTGCCAACTCAGTTACAAAAGGGCCAAATGCACCCTTGATCCTAAATCCTTTTTAGAGGAAGCAGGGAGGACATTTGTGAAACCCTAGACATGTTGTCTGGAGGGGAAATTTATTAGCTACCTTATGATGATATCAAGGTAGTTTTCAAAAACCATTCTAGGGCTTCCAGAAGAAGGGTAGGGATAGTCAAGCTTTGGTTAGTTCCTCATCCTTCAACACATCTATCAAGAGTGAAATTGGAAACATGTTGGAAGACTTTAAATGTGAAATGTTGCACACACTTTCTCTGCAAATGAACACCATGCAGATCAAGAGGATGCAGGAGGAAGCTAAGAGAGCCTTAGTTATCTTTTTCCCTAGATGCACTAGAAGGCAACCCAAAAATTAATGTCCATTGAATGTTATAGAGGTTTGATCGGCTTGTGAAGAAATACATTCTAAAGATAAGTGCCCTTCTCTTCCTGCATTGAATATTGTATACCAAGGGGCTGAAGGTGGAGTTGAACAAATCTATTATATGAATCAAAGGAGGCCTCAAGGACCTCAACCATACCAGCAAGGTATGCAAGGGGCATCCTAATCCTATTACAATCCCAATCAGAATGCATCCCTTCCCTCTTATTGTTATCTTGCTCATCCTTCATGGTCCACACCTTCTCCTTGGTCTTATGCACCTCAATATCCTTCCCAACCTGTCAATCCATCATTTCACCCATATGCTCCCCCACATCCTCAATCGAATACCCCATCACAAGGTTGGAGGCATCCATTCAACCAACCTCCAACCTTAATTCCTCCACCTCAATCTCAGCCACAACTCCTTCATCCCGCTCCACCTAAGCAACTTCATATGCCTACTCAACCAAATCCAAACCTGAAAAACAAACATGCACAACAGTTCTATAGTGGAGATCAGACATCCTACCCTTCCTATGTTGTGGAAATTGAAGAAATAAAACCCAGTCCTGGAAGAGTGCTTCAATATAACCAACCTCATATCCACCCGAGGAGCTTGAAGAAGAAAAAGAAGAGAGTGTTCCTAAATCCAATCTAGCTCCTTTTCCTGAAATATTGATCCATCCTAGTCAGCACACCCCAGAAGAGACTAGACTTCTGGGAGAATTGAAAAGCTTGTGCATTAAAATACCATTCCTCCAAGCCATCAAGGATGTCCCCATCTACATTAATATAATCAAGGATAAATTCCTCAAACATCCTAGGAAGAGAAAAAAAGACACCCCTACCATTAATTTCATTGGATAGTTGTCTGACTTAATGTTGGGGAGAGTGATTTTCCCAAAGTATCTAGACCCTAGAAGTCCTGTGGGAGATGTGCACATTGATGGCACCATTGTCCCCCAAACCTTGATTAATATTGGGGCCGCCATCAATGTGATGACTATGGAGACGACACTCAAACAGAATCTCCAAGGGTCCTTAATAAATACCACAACATTATTTCAAGTTGCATACAAATCCACAGTAGCTCCTGAGGGAATTGTTGAGGATGTGATGGTCTCTATTAATTCCTGGGAGTACCCTACTAACTTATTAGTTCTCCAGACCAATACCAAATTCAATGGTTATCCTCTCATCCTTTAAAGGCCATGGCTAGCCAAAGTTGATTCTTACATAAGCTACAAAGTTGGCAACAGGACCATTAAGAATGGGCATTTTTCCAAATAGTTCATCTTGTACCCTCCTGCTCAACCATCCCTAGAGCATGACTTACCCTTATGGTTAGAAGAGGAGGAGGAAGATAAAGTATACCATACCAAATCCTACCCAATTTGTACCCTAAATTCTATTATAGGAGGGGGGAAACCTGATGAAAATGACCTCATTGATCAACTCCTCCAGAACCAGCCCTCTAGCACCATGCCTCTTGATGAGCTGGTGAAGAAATATGAAGACAACACTTGGCCTAATTTGTGCCTAGTTGAATCAAGTCCTAGTCATATCAAAATGGTATAATTTGGTCAATCTAAAACATTAAAAATCAACCCCTCTCTCTCAGCCCATCAGGAAGAGAAGTTGTGCAACATGTTGAGAGAGAACTTGGATGCTTTTTCCTAGAGCTATAAGGAAATGAAGGGAGTGCATGCTTCGGTGTGTACTCACCACATCTACATTAAGGAGGGATGCAAACTAGTGTGCCAACCTTAGAGGAGAATGAACCCAGCTCTCAAAGACATACTCAAAGAAGAATTGTAGAAGTTGTTGGATGCAAGGTTTATTTACCCAATCTAAGATAGTGAGTGGCTGTCCCCTCTAGTTTTGGTCCCAAAGAAGATTGGAAAGTGGACGATCTTTGTGTATTACGGAGAGATAAAGAAAGCCACTAAGAAAGACCATTTTCCTCTACCTTTCATTGATCAAGTCTGGTATGGTATTGCAGGGAAGAAGTTATTCTCTTTCCTAGATGGATTCAGTGGTTATAATCAGATCCATATCAACCCAGAGGACCAAGATAAAACCACCTTCACTTTTCGTTGGGGCACCTTTGCTTAGAGGGTCCTTTCTTTTGGACTACGTAATGCCCCTGCCACTTTTCAAAGGGAAGTTCTCAACATATTTGTTGAGCTAGTCCATGACTCTGTAGAAATCTATATGGATGATTTCACTCCCTATGGGTGTGATTTCCTGAAGGCTCTCTCTAACTTGGGGAAAGTATTAAATAAGTGCATTGAAATGAACCTCTCACTTAGTACCGAGAAGTGTGAATTCTTGATGAATGCAAGGACTATTTTGGGTCAATCAATATCCTAAGAAGGACTACTAGTGGACCCAAATAAAATTGCCATCATAAAAAGGGTCCCAACTCCTCAAAAGTAGAGGGATGTCAGGAGTTTCTTGGGAATAGCTAGATATTATAGGATATTTATCAAAGACTTCAGCAAAGTACCCTCACCATTGTTTGGATTGCGAGCCAAGGAATATGAATTTTTGCTAGTCAGAAAGTTGCCAAGATGCCATAGAAACCTTGAAGGACAAGTTGACTACTGTACCCATACTCAAAGGCCCAAATTGGGCTCTTCCTTTCCACATCCATGTTTATGCATCTAACAAATATATAGGAGCAGCTCTAGGCTAGATAAATGACAAGTTTCCTTACGCCATTTACTTCATTAGAAAATATCTATCCAAGGCTGAATTGAACTACACTGTGAGTGACAATGAACTCCTAGTTGTTGTCCACTGCTTGAACAAATTCATACATTACATCACTAGTTATCAAAACTTTGTTCACACTAACCATGATGTTATCAAATACTTAATGAACAAACCCGATGTGAATGCTAGAATTATTAGATGGTTGCTTTTATTACAACATTTTGATTTAACTATCATTGATAAGCTAGGTAGAGAAAATGTAGTTGTAGATTTTTTGTCTAGACTTGATTTGCCTGCAGGTGAGGAAGGAATGGTTGATAATCAACTACCATATGAGAATTTATTTTCTATTTCATTTCTCTCTCCATGGTTTGCTGACATATCCAACTA
This sequence comes from Pinus taeda, assembly GCA_000404065.3. Classification (NCBI taxonomy): domain Eukaryota; kingdom Viridiplantae; phylum Streptophyta; class Pinopsida; order Pinales; family Pinaceae; genus Pinus; species Pinus taeda. The sequence continues at coordinate 16,548 of APFE031364972.1, forward strand.
CCTAGTTGTTGCACAATTACCTCCAAATCTGTCATCCAAGGAGAAGAGTAGAATTGTAAGGAAGAGAATCCCATTCACTTGGATTGGGGGAAATCTCTTCAAGTTGGGCCCAGATCAAATTTTGAGGAGGTGTGTCAGGGAGGAGAAATTCTCTGACATCCTTCTAGCCTGTCATGATGGGCCTTGTGGAGGTCACTTTGCAGCAAAGAGGGTAGCTTTCAAGGCACTGCAACATGGCTACTATTGGCCCACTCTCCACCAAGATGCAAGAATATACACCAGTGATCCGAGTTGACTCAACTCCAGATTTAACCAAGATATTTTTCTTCCGTGATGTAGTTAGAATTGAATTTTATAAGAGCATAAATGAACATATATGCATTCTTAATAAAATGGAAACATAATGATAATCAACAAATTGTAAACAATAGACATTGATAACGGAGTTTGTCCAGTGTGGAATACGTCTCCGGTCCCGGTGCCAAGATGGTGTTGGGCGCTTCATTCAGTGCTAGATATGGTGAAGATGTACATGGACTATGTTTTCAATCATAAAAGGACATGTGCCCTCTACATGAGTGGCAAAGTCTCTCCACAAGATGTTCCGCTACATGAACTATCACTCACAATAGACATCTTATCAGCATGACATAAACTTACACATGGCGACAATGAGTATCCCACATGAAATAGACACAAATATTCTGTATCATACATCAAGTAGGAATCAAAACAACATAGTACATCTCACAGTAAATGATAAAAGAAGTACAGGACAACAACAGTTCATATACCTCAACTCTAATATTGTTGACTGTGTTGGCATGGCAAATTTTATGCCAACAAGGGGAACTAACCCGATCCTAGATCCCAATCAGATTTGCTTTCATTTGGAGTGGATAGTTCCAATAGGTTTTAGAGGATCTCGTAAACTATTAAAGGTGTTGAGAGATTGTTTCCTAGAGGAAGACTTTAATTAAATCAACAAAATAAATAGCTCACCTATATGTATCAAATCCTATCTACACTACTTCTCACTACTTAAGCTAGTCCTAGCTATCCTAATCTATCCTGCAGGAGCATAACAAAAGAGGTTAAACATCATATATAGATTCCAAGTCCAAATGAATCAATTATTGGTTCACATAAGAACAAGGTTGTATTAAATCCTAATTGCAATCCAATTACTTATACATGAATATGCATTCCTTTCAATACAAATAACACTTTCAACTGATGTTTAACAAAATTTAGAATCAGCAACCTTTCATGAGTTAAACATGCTATTTAATTATATTCGAATAATTGGGAATAACCATTAATTGTATGTTACCAATATGCACAAAGCAAAACACATTTATCTTTATGCCAGCAACAACACTTTGATTCTAAACACATGAAGGTAGAGAAAAATAAATCTGAAACAAAAGGCTCATTCTTGACCCAAAAAGTCTTCTTTATTCACAATAAATCAAAAGTTGTTATGCCCCCTAAAAAGCCCTCCCCTCATCTCCTGAAGTAATATTTATACCGAAGGAGATGACCCTCAGTCTCCCTTTAACTTTTGACCTCCCTTCTTTTTTCAATATACAAATCAAAATACACAGACATAGAACAACTCGTGTAACCGCTGACACGTAGAAGGCATATCTGTTGAAGTGCTGCATTTCCTGGGGAAATGAGTGAATGTTGATTAGAAGAGGATGATTGTGTGTCATCTCTTCATGATGAAACCTGGGACAATTTCACTTTCGGAATACACAAGCAACGCGTGGAAACCCAACCGAGAATGCCTAAGGTTGGATCTTTAAATGGAACACATCCACATATATGAACTCTCCTGATCCACTTATGCGTATTTTACTCCTCACTTGTAGAGATAATTGACATTAGTTTTATGATTATGCAACATGAAAATATGATCACAAACAAACTTTGCATTTAGCCATAGTTTCTATTTAATCTTGCAACACATAGCAACTATAATTATCAAACCACTGAGCCTGCTGTGACACGTATTTCCTTTGCCCATAATATTGGTTTTTACTCAAGGATTGCTTAATCAATGCTTCAAAAGTGGACCATTCACTTTATGGGATTTTCCCTTGAAAACCCGGACCACAGCCTTTTATTGCAATACATAGGAAAACACAACAAAACCCGCGACTGACCATAACGTCAGACTTCAAATGATATACACCCAGGCCTATAGTAATTGTTAGGTCCATCGTATCACATCGCAATGCTTCAATGGTGAGTGAACGGACCTTAGGTTTCATCGAAGCCCGATTGTGATACAATGGGCTCTGGACTTGAAATATATATATGATGTGCTTAATAGTCCCAATGGGCCGCCCTATGGGCTTTTCCTTTTAAATACCAGACCACAACACTTTATTGAAAACATGGGAATATAAGGGAAAGCCTGCATCTGACCGTAAGGCCGGACTTGAAATACTATATACCTGAATTCATAGTTATTGACGGGTCCGGTATATCGCAGTGCACCTTATATATAACCCTTGGGTTTCGCCAATTGCGATAGGCGATTGGGGAAGCAGACCCGATAATGTATGTATTATACTTGATAGTCCCATCGGGTCCATTGTATCACATCGGCCTTATGGCTTGGCTTTGACTCCCGCCAATTGCGATATGCGAACGGCTCCAGACCCAAAAATATATATATTATGGTTAATAATGTTGTCGGGTCCGGTGTATCATGGTACGCGTTCTGTGTCAATGTTGATTGTGATAAGCGAAAACGGTGAGTTATGCATGTTGTCGAGTATTTATATTATCAAAGCGTTGATATAGAAACAAGGATGCAATGCGAGCTTTTGAGGGTTGAAACAGTCCCAGTGAAGGATATGAATGAAGGGCTAGATAGGGTTATAGATGAATCATGCAGCAGAGATTTACTAAGGGGGCCTTAACCATTAAGAATTGGAGATGTGACTTGGTAAAGAGTTAAATCCTTGGGATAAAAAATATCAGTCAGAGAGTTATTACTCGGAGAGGTGAAAGGTCAAACTCCTAGGGGACCCATTCAAAATTACGACCAGGGCAGGTTTTAATAGAGTGGTGGTTGTGGCCACAACAATTGGCGAACTGCTGGGTGAACCAGTTATCTCTGTTTCCAAATAGACCTTGGATCAATAGAACATCGGTGTGTTAAGATAAACTTGAAATGCGAACTATATAGATGGATAGGCATGGGTTCTACTTCAACATTAATTGCTTCATGTGGGATAAAGGCAAATAGCTTCTACTTGCTGATGAGGCTTTGACAGGCATTCTCCAATGGTAGTATTATGGGATTTATTAACCCTCCTTCACCTGTTTTCTACTTTCAAAAGTCATTTCGGGGCCATCACTGGTTTATCAATACATGTTTAGGTGTGTACATCAGCTCTTTATTGCTCATCAAACTTGATGTAGATATGTTTATCTGCACTTTATATAAGAATTTCGGTGCTACATTTTCATATGATTGAATCGGGCACAGTCATGGATCATGCCATATTTTTAAACTACTTAAGAAAGGTTGGGCTTGTTGTGTCAACCAATACTTTGAGCCTAGCAAAAGTCCCTACTCTAACCGGCTTCCCAAACAACCTGTCCTTCCAAATTGGCACAAGGACTTGACATCTCATTTTCTTTTAAATAATTCCTTCCAGTTTCAGGCACAAGGACTAGAGCACATTTGGATTTGCCACAGGGTGTATGACGGTGAGCTTAGCCCATGAAAGGAGCTATACTTGTAGATGACAGGGATGGGAGAATTTAGTGTGGTGGATGGGACCAATGGAGAATAACTACAAATCGTATAGGCAAGCATACGCTAGGTCTGAGTGGGATTTATTTAAAAATGCAGCATTCATCCATGATAGTCCAGCTGTAGTTACACATTTTTTGTTTTATAGAGATGCCCCTACATGCTCCAGGTATCTAGGTTATCAACATATCTTACCTAGTTCCCAACAGATGCTAATGAGTGGCTTCAATTTGAATTCCATGGCTGATTTTCAAGTTCTCATGGGCTCGTTGAAAGTTTGTTTGATTTACAAGGTAACGATGGATTTAGGATCAGCAGACTCATCAACAGGTTAATGAGAGGTGAAAAAGCTGAAGGCGGTGAATGAGGGTAATCTGAAGAGATTTGAAGAGGAAAAAATGAGACTACAGGATCGAAATCAGTTGGTTGAAAAGGACTAAAATTGGAAACAGAAGGAAAATACACTTTGCGGAAACAACAAAATGGAAGGGACGGGAATATAACTAAGCCAACAACAAAATAAAAGGAATTCTAACCTACTCAGGAAGTAACCACCACGTGGTGGTTACTGGAAGTATCTCTTGAGATGTTGGCCATTAATAGGGAGTTTTTAAGTTTCTCCCTATAAAGTTTTCAATCTATAGGTTCCCTAACCAATTTTTTCTTCAACTTGGAACTGGCCCAACTGTAAGTGTTGGAATTTCGTGTGTTTACCTTTTGGCTCATTCAACTTGTCCCATTTCAAGACTAGCTCTCCTACTTGGTAATCTTTATCTCCTAGCAGATGGCAATCAAACCATCTCTTTACAATCATTTGGTGGTTTCTAAATTTATTTATGGCTTTATCTCTCAATTCCTCCAACCTCACTAATTGGTTGATCCTTTCTTGAAGTAAGGCTGAAGGGGTCCCTCTTGAGGCTTAGGAGAGCTATAAAGAGGGAAGGGTAACATTGGGAGGGAAGATGGCTTCCTATCCATAGACAAGGAAATATGGGGAGTCTCCTAAGGCCACTTTTGGGGTGACCCTATCGGCCCAAAGGGAATTTGTTAGAGCGTTGTGCCAGTTCCTTTGGTTGTTGGAAACAAATTTATGGATTATGTGGATGAGGTTTTTATTTGAGGACTCTGCAACTCCATTTCCCTAGGTGTAATAGTTTGATTCATACCTTATGTGAATTGATTTATCAATAGCAAAATCAGTCAATTTCAGTGATGAAAAGTAAGAAGTGTTGTCAAATATGAGAGTGTCAGGGATGCCAAATCTGTTGATAATAATTTCTCAACAAATGATATTAGCTCGTCTTTGTTTACCTTCTGAAGTGGGATAGCTTCAGTCCATCTGGTGAAGTAGTCGGTCGCCGTGAGTATATAATTATGGAGCTGTGAAGAGTTTGGAGTGATATCGTCTATGACATCTAGGCCCCATTGCTGGAACGAGCGATGAATCATAACGCGCCTGAGGTGAATGACTGGCTTTCTTTCTCGTCCTTCAACAATTGGACATACCTTGCATTTTCGAGCATAGGCATGCGAGTCTTTGAACACTATCGGCCAATAATATCTGGCTCTTAATATTTGGTGAGTAGTGGTCTCTCTGCGATAGTGACCACCTGCTGGGTCGTCATGCATTTCTTTCAAGACATGATCAGCATCATCCTTTTCCAAACACCTCAGCTAGTTTCCATCATAATTTTTTCTGTATAATGTGTCATTGGCCAAGTGATACTGATTAGATTTCAATCTAAGCACTCTCCTTCATGATGCATCCATGTGTTTAGGAAATGCTCCCCGTGTTAGATAAAAGTGTATGTCATAATACCATGACTCAAGATCCAAAAGGGCTTATGACATTTCGTGCTCATATCTCAGTGTCGCATTAATCCATAGGGGCTCCTCCTATAATTCTACCTGTGCATTTTGCATGCTCTACTCTTCTAGTTCTTCGGATGCCCTTTATTTATCCACCAAGGCTTCTGTTGCTAGCCTACACAATCCCTGCCCTCGAACTATCTTCATTGGCTTAATCTCGAGGTTGAATTCTTGAAGCGTGGTTATCCAATTCCCTCTCCATTCACCTATATCTTTCTGCACGAAGAGGGCTCTTATGGAACGATGGGGAACAATTACTTTAGTCCTGGCTGTTAATAAATAAGGGCAGAAGTGTTTTACGGAATTAAAAACCGAAAAGCCTTGTTTCTCCACATCTGGGTAGTTCTGTTCTTCTCCCTAAAGATTAGAGCTCTTATAAGAGATAGGGACTTCATTGCCATCATCATTTTTTTGGGTGAGGATTGCGGCATATGAAACATTAGAGGCGAAAGTGTACAATAAGAATTCCTTGTCGAAATCGGAGTTGACCAATGCAGGAGCTTCTGCGATGGCCTCCTTAATTCGCTGAAACAATTTCTTAGCTTCATTTCTCCACCTATACACAACATCTTTCTTCATAATTAGCTGCATGGGATGTAATATTTCTGTGAAACCTGAGACAAATTTCCTAAAGAAATTGATCTCCCCGAAGAAATATTTCATTGCCCTTTCATTTGCAGGGGGTTGTATTCTCATGATGGTCTCTATTCTTTCAGGATCAATGACAATCCCTTCTTTAGAGAGGATGTGACCCAATAGTTTCCCTTCTGTAATTGCGAAGATGCTCTTCTTGGGATTCAACAATATTCCATATCTTTGACATCTTTCAAAAATCTGCTTCAGGTGACAAATATGATCCCTTTTTTGATATGAATACACAATGATGTCATCCATGTAAACCACTACTGATCTGTTAATCAACCCTCGGAAAGTTATGTCCATAGCTCTCTGGAATGTGGCACCAACATTAATAAGTCCAAAATGCATTTTACAATATGCGTAACTGCCCCATTTAGTGTTGAAGGTTGTCTTAAGTTGATCCCCATTAGACATCAACACTTGGTTATATCTTGAAAACCCATCTAATAGGGATAACATTTCAAACCCATAAACGCGTTGGAGAATGTGTTCCATAGAAGGGATAGGATACTTATCCTTTTGTGATGCTTTTTTTCAGGTTTCTGAAATCGATACACAGCCCGATGTCTCCATTTTTCTTCCTTATTGGCACGAGATTGGCTACCTAGCGGGTGTGTTTGACCGGAAAAATGATTTTAGCATCCAGCATTTTGTTTAATTCTTTCTTCACCAATGGTTCTAGGCTGGGATGCATCTTGCGAATCTTTTTTTGGTAGGGCTTAGCCTCCTTTTCCAAAGGAATTACATGTTGCATAACGCTGGTATAAAAGGTTTTTAAGTCACCATATGTCCATGCAAAGACGTCCTTGTACTCTTTAAACAACTTAACAAATGCATTCTTCTCTTGTGGAGAGCAGCACAAGCCCAAATTGACATTTTCTGGGTCTTCTTTGGTTCCAAGGTTGACTGTTTCATACTTCATGGATGAGCTATGCGTTATGCAGCTAGTTGGCTTCTTGAATTTATCATGCAGGTCATACAAGTGCTCCATATTGACAATTGACTTGGGAATCATATTGGACTGATATTTTTCCTCATCTTCCCTCTCATTCATAAGCCTATCATGCTCCTTTTCATCAATGACTGCATTCTTGAATGTCTTCTCACAGTGCAAGAACTCAAGGATTTTCTCGTCATCTTTGAACACCTCCCAATTTGAGATGTTATCAGGCACGGATGGTCTGAAATCAATTCAACATAACATTTATCCTTCTTTAATCTAAAATCAGGCAAAATTTTTGCAACCATACCATCCATCAGATCGACATCTTGGTTTTGCCCTCGAGGTATGTATGTGATATTAAAAGAATCATAACTGTTGATTAAGCTCCATACCTCATGTTGGTACCTTACCAAGTGTGGTGAATTGCAGTGTATCCTTTTCCTTACCTGGTCCAAAATTATCTATGAGTCATCAAAAACTTTAAGATTTTTTACCTTCATATCAATGGCTTTTCTCAAGCTCTGCAGCAAGCCTTCATATTATGTCATGTTGTTGGTGCACGCTAACTCTAACCGACTGGCCATCAAGTGTTGGTTCCCTTGCGCGTCAATGAGAATGCTCCCAACACCTGCACCTTTAAGCTAGTTAGAGCCATCAAAATAGAGTGTCCAAAATATAGAGTCTAATGTTACATCAATTGAATTGCTTCCTATGAAACTAGTTCTGTCATCTACTATATTACAGGGTGGTTCATCAATTGGACTATAGGGGAGAGCTTCCAACTATGTGTTTATTGTAGTTTCTTCAATTTTTTTTGCATGGAATTCTCCAAAACAGGTTTTCGTGGCACAAACATTGAAACTATAATTCCCAAGGATAGAGTTGGTAAACATTACAGGTTCATTGCGGTTGTTTAGTTCTGTCACCACATACTTCATGTATCTTTCTCAATCAACTCTCAACATATCACCTTTTCCCTTTTGAGGCAGCAAGAGATGGGACCAATTAGTTGAGAAATATCCATTCAGTTTTTCTGACCAGTCCCTACTAAGAAACATTCCATAAGCGTCGGGTATGTCGACTACCACTATGTCAATGACTTGTGTGTACCTAGGGGGGATAATATGGGGTATTGTTACGCAGTAATTTGTCACCGTCAGTCACCGTCCTTGTCGCGCCCCCGCTGTCACACATTGGAGGACACATTTACGGACCTGTGACCAATGACATAACTTGAAAACACTTGCATTGAGGCCTCCTGAGTATGAAGTTCAATAACCCTGAAGACACCCTCTGAAGATTAACCTTGGAAAATGCCTTTTTCCCATTAGCGCGGTCCACAGTGTATTAACCCGCGCCAATGGCTCAGTCCTTACAAAGAGGGCGCGCCCATAGGCGCTCTGTCCCAGAGCACGGCCCGCGCCACACATTGGGCATGATTTTTGGCCACCGCATGCTAGAATGCTTTTTCCTCCGTGACTCACCCAGCTCCCTGAAGGAAAAAGCCCACAAAAGCAGTCGACCGTCGGCTTTTCTATCCAAGGCAATGGCTATTATGGGGCATTACCAAAAGCTCAGAATGTGTCCATGTACAATGCATATCTCTTCTCCCCCCATCTATAAAGACCTGTCTCCCCATAATGAACAGGCTAGTTGTAGTTCTTGAGTGCAAATTTTTGGAGAAGAAGTGCTAGAGTTTTTGAGAGAAATAGTATTGAGCTAAGAGCTGAAAGAGAGGTTATGCTGCCGGATTGTAGAGAGAGAAAGTGATTTGGCATGACATGTCAGACTGACTTCCAACCCAGCTAGAGGAGATTTGCAGTGTCAAGCCTTAAGTGGTTGTAATTCTTCTCTATTTTCTATTAATGATAAGCGACTGTTATTATGGTTCCATTCATATGTTCTGCTAGTAATATTTGAATTATATCCTGCTTGACT
>APFE031364978.1:0-11984 GCA_000404065.3 Pinus taeda
CGGTCACTCCCATTGGTTTAGTACCCGGATCTACCACGATCCACTGATCTTTATCCACCAATAGATCCTCCATCTTGATTTTCCATAACTCAAAACTATGACCATTGAACTTCTCAATCTCTATTTTTCCGCTGCTCGCCATTGTCTTTCACCACCAGAATCAATCTCGCAGATCTCCCACTGAACAGGGTCTACCACAGGCCCGAGCGAAACCCCTCAGTAACAAAAGCGTCCCCTTGAAGCCAAAATAGCTCTGATACCAAATGTAGGTTTTAACCCCGTACAGAAATTACCAGCATACGAATTCTAAATCACAGGAAAAATAAAAATGCGAGAGCATAACACATAAAACACGTATACACAGAGATTTCCCAATGGATCCCAAAACTGGGACTACCAGCTTGATTTTTCATTCTGTTCCTTTCAATGTTACAATACATATTTATACATGCCGAAGCATCCAATACCATGGATCGAAAACAATCGCGTCCAAAACCATGGACCAAAAACCATCCCTTCCAACAAACATGTGCGAAAATCATGCACAAAACCATAGGTGGGTCCGCTCAACCTAACATAGGGTCCAAAACCAAAATTTTCTGGGGCGCTGCCCCGGACCCCATAAAGTGGGGTTACGGGTACCCCTCAAACCCCCTGTTAAATATGTGGAAATAATATAACACAACCTAATAGGAGGAATGTAATAACCTTGTCATTCATAATGTAATTAAATACTATTATTTAGGCTGGTGAGATGGAACGATAGTGTAGGGCTAGCATGCCTGAATATTTATAAGTTTGTAAAGATTGTGAAGCCTTAGAGCCTGAATTATAATTAATGTAACAAAATATTATAATAATATAAAGTAAGGATGGTTGCGGAGCCCACTCCATAGAAAGAGTATGGGGGGTGCAACTCCAAAGAAAAAGGCAACAATTATATTCTTTTGGTGAAAAGTTCGCCTGGGCCCGCATGGCCCTAGTGAGTAACACTTGGTTAGTTAGGGCCATGCAATTATAAAAGGACTATTATTCATTTAGTTATCCATTCAATTGTGTATGAATAGAGCAGGGACTGATGGTCAATGGGTCTTGTGTTAGGATTATGAACTGGCCAAGGCACGATTATTAACTTAATCGTGATGTATGGATGCATCATGTTTATGATGTCAGCCCCTATGCTAGCTCTAACAGCTTGGTGCTTTGAGGGTTTGTTGACCCTATACATGGCTTGGTAGCCTTGGTGAAAAACTAGTGTCGATTTATGGCCTAGAGGGTGCTTGGAGCCTTGGAGAAACACAATTGTTGGGTTGGTAACTTGGAAATTAGCCTGGAGGGTGCTTGGGGACCTAAAGCAACATGTTTGTTGGGTTGGCATCTTGACCATGCATGTGTGGTATTTTTTAATTACTGTTGCCTATGGATTTCTTGCCTCAGCTCGAGGGTGACTTGTGGCCGAATTTATGAGCCTCACGGTCGATGGGTGGGAGGAACATGGAGTGCACATGTTGAGCAGTAGAAAGGGTCTTTTTAACCTCTATTTACCCTACATTAATTGTCAATCTAAGTATGATTTTTTTTCTCAAGAGTGTACTCAGTTTGAGGTGGTCACTTGTTTAAGAGTAATGCTAGCAGTATAGTGCTTTACAAAAGTTAATAAATGCTGGAAACAAACTCTAAATGTAATGACAAGAAACTTAAATGCTTTGTAACTAGACAACAATAGTCAACGTTCGCTACAGTTTTAGATCTTTCTATTCACACCAAAGTAAATACTTGAAATGACAATTCAATTAATAGAAAAGGAACAACAAATAATCTATTGAAAAGATCAAACAACAAAGCTTAATCTACAGGAATGAATTAAGTAGCAATTTGAACAACAATCTTTAACTAATAAAGGAATTGAACAGCAATCTAAGAAAGGAACAACAAACCTAAGTAAGTCTACGAAATATTGAACAATAAACTTAATCAAATGTAAACACACAATGACTATGGAATCAATAATCTTATTCTAACATAATGAGTGTTAACCACAGTTATAAAGGAATGACAATTGCAGTTGTAATGTGATAGTAATCAAATGAACAACAATCACAATTGTAAGTAAACCGTAGCTAAATGAAAAACAATATCAATCTCTAAATGAATAGAAATATAAATGAACAACAATATCAATCTGTAAATGAACAACAATATCTGAATTAGACAATGCGATATTATTTCAGAATGAACAACATGACATTCTTAGTTGCAAATAATAATCTTACTATTCAATTATGAATTCGATATAGCAGATCAAGTCAATGAAACGTTAAGGAACATAAGATTACTGAATAAAGAAAGTAAGGGAAATCAAACCACACACGACTGTAATCGGAAAATAATGATACAGAAAGCAAGTGGTCCACTAGGGTCAAGCCCTTAGTGACCAGGGATGCACTGCTACGATTACTCCAAGATCAGATAATGGAACAACAATGAAGTTATATATTAATAATAAAAGTAGAGTTACAACTATTGCTCTTTAAAGAGTGTCGATGATCAAAGTTTAGATTACAACAGTAAATTCTATAAATGAACAATAATTTGCTCGTTGGGCTAGCAGCGTTGTCCCTTTTTATAATGGTCTGGCGGAAATACCAAAAATATAGATAACCTTGAAGTAGCGATCCCTCAGGATCAAAGGATCATGAAGGATTTGCCATATATTTCATCTTCGGTTATCATTTCATTCTCTTGCACTGATACTGCATTTCTTCTTCCTTTTCCTGGTCCATGCACTCCAATCTTGATTTCCTCGTCTAGATGCAGTTTCCTGTCAGAGAGACAGTAGTTCGTTCTGCTTTGTCTTTTTCTCCATAATGGCGATTTTCCATTTTCTTCACTTTCTGCATAGAAAAAGACAATAATTAATCATTTTACATCAATCAAAAATCCCCCTAATTCTATCATAATCCTTTATAATATGACCATCTTAGAATGTAAAGAAGATAGGAATTAAAGGAAAAGATAAAGAAATAAGTGGTAATTACATACCTTTTCTAATGCTCAACAACACATAGCTAGTTGGACCATTTTGACAGATATGTGAACTATACCGTGACATGATTTATGGGTATTTATATGAGTTTCTATATGCTCTTCTAATAAAACCCTAGAGTGGGTGATTATTATATTGCAAATGTATGCCATTGTGTGATTACATGTATATTTAGCTACAAAACCTAGCCAATGTTTGGTTACAAGTGTGTGTTTTCGTTGTGAATGTATGTCTATAAAATTAATGTGCTCGTTAATTTCCGATTAAGAACAATTATACCCACTGCATTATTTATTTGATTATATTATATATACAATGAGAAGCACGTATACGACATGGTGTAATGTGTTCATGTTATCATAGCTTTATGGGTATAGTAGCATTCGTGGTTGGATTGAGATATTAACGCTTCCACAATTAATTACTAAGGGTTTGTGTAGTTTTGTTTGTTGGTGTTTCCTAGATGGGGGTGCCAAGGATGTTATAAAGTCAATCACTAATCACTAGGTCTAATATTTTCTATAATAATCAATGGACCCAACCATTAAACTCTGAAATTTCATATACTCTCCCTTTTCCTCATGCATTTTGTCCCACTTAAGTACTAGATCACTTGCTTCAGAGTTTCTGTCAAAAGCGGATTTGGCATCAGACTAGCGCTTAACAGTTTGTTGATGTTCATCAATATTTTTCTTGGCTTTTTCTCTCTCTTCTTCTATATTGAGCAAGGTATTAATTCTGGTCTACATAGTAGAACACTCATTCTCATGTACCTTTTGAGATAATTGTAATGAAGGAAGAAAGATATTAGGACGAAATATGGCATCTCTTCCATACACAAGGGAAAATGGTGAGTTTCCAAAAGTAGATTTCAGAGTAACTCTATCAACTCGCAATGCATTCAACAAGGCGCTATGCTAGTACTTCTGATGACCATAAATAATTGTCTTTAAAATTTTGATCAAATTCTTGTCTGTTAATTCAACAAGCCCATTACCCTAAGGGTAATAGTTTGCTGAATATTAAATTTTGATTCCCCTTTCCAGAGAAAAAGAATTTAGATCAAGGTACGAGAAATAAGATGCATTATAAAAACCAAGTGATTTTTGAACACTTAATTGAGTGATGATATTAGTCTCCAGAAATGATATTACCTGATTTGTGTTTACCACTCGAAGAGGAGATTCCTCCACCCATCTTGTAAAATAGTCAATTGTTTCTACAATGAAATTATGTTGGAGAGATGAGGCAACGCTAATAGGACCAATGATGTCAAAGCCCCATTGTTGAAAAAGAGTGTCAACTGTGATAGATTGTAGGGGAAAAACAGGTTTTTTAACCTTACCAGTAGTTTTATAGCTGATTTCACATTTTCGAGTAAGGGTGTGAGCATCTCTCAATAGTGTGAGCCAATAATAGAAAACCCTTATTACCTTATGTGTAGTGGTGTCTACACCATAATTACCACCAATAGGTCTAGAATGTATTTCATATTTTTCTTTTTTAGAATCCTTGTAGTCTAAATAATGAAGGAGTACTCCATCATAGTTATTTCAAAAAAGAATATTATTTATTATCTAAAAAGGAGATTATTTAAATCTAAGTGCTCTTATTTTCTTTGCATCAAGGTGTGACAGAGCTATACCATTTATCAATTTTTCTTTTATGTTAGAGTACCAGGAATTAGAATTAGATGAAATGCATAAAATTTCATCCTGAACATAAACTTAATTATTCAAATATTTGAGAAGTTTTGAGGTCTACAAAGGGCCTCCTAAGGAATATTATAAAATAATAGTGAAAATAATAAAATAATATTATATTACATCATCAAATTTTAGAGGGAGCACTCGTTGGATGCATAATTTAATTCCTCGTCCAAGGAGTATCGGTGTTGTATACCTTCGATGGATCTTGCTACACAAAAAATGAGAAATACATGAAAAACATGATTTCAAACAAGTTTTTCAGGTATTTCCCATATTTCGTGTAGTCAAGTCCATAAAAAACATGAAACATGGGTACTCCTTAGATGAGGAATTAAATTATGTATCCAATGAGTGCTCCTAATTGAAATTTGATTAAAATCATAGGGAGATAAGTTTGAAATACGAATTGAAAAAATAGTTTTTATTTTCTTATTTTATCTTTTTACATTTTTTAATTCAAAAATGTTGAATCATCCCTCATGGTTGACATCATCATCTTGAATCCCATTGGTTCTTATAAAGTTTATTTTAGTTGTACATTTTTTCTTTGATGTCATTTTAGACCTCAAAATTTCTCCAATGAGGAATCTTTGTTGAGTGGAATAATAGAGTCTGCAACCAACTTACAAAGTCCTTTCTTTCTAATAATTTTTGCAAGTTTGATTTCTAGGTCATACACCTTAAGGGATGATATCCAATGTGCTCTTTTATCAATGAGATCCTTTTATACCAGGAGATTTCTCACTGTTACATAAGGGACAATGATTTTAGCCTTAGATTTTAGTAGATAAGGTTTGGAATGTTTCAAACCCTTAAAGACAACGAAGACTTGTTTGTCAATTGTTGAATAGTTCATTTCTTCTCCTTTAAAACAAATCTCATGAAGGAAATAGGAATTTCATAGTTATGATTGTTCTTTTGGGTGAGAACAACAACATATGCAATGTCATAAGCAAAGGTATATAGGGTGAAGTCCTTAGTGGAATCAAAACTCATCAAAGCAAGAGCTTAAAAAATGGCTTCCCTGATGGTTTCGAATGATTCCCTTTCTTGGTTACCCCATTTAAAGACATATTTCTTCTTGAATAGATTTTGCAATAGTCTCACTATCTCCAAGAAACTTAGAATGAACCAACTAGCAATGTTAATCTTTCCACGAAAATATTGCATTCCCTTTTTTAGAAGTAGGATGTGTCAAATTGACAATTTCTTGGGTTCATTATGTTGGGTGTGTGTTATATTATTTCCACAACTACCCCATGCATGGGGGAGTCACAGGGGGGCCAATAGCTCCCCTGTACACTGTGTCAGGTGAAAGAATGCCTCGAGATTTTTTTTTGGACCCTATATTAGGTGGGCAAACCTACATATGGTTTTGTGCATGGATTTCACACATGGTTTTGGGCATGATGGTTTTCTATCCATGGTATTGTGTAGATCTAGTCAAGGGAACTACGGTTATGTTCTCATCCAGGGTTAATGGATTGAGGTTTATGGATGTTTTGACATGTATATATATGTATTGTAAGATTGAAAGGAATATAATGAAAAGTCAATCTCATAGTCCCAATTTTATGTTTTGTTTTATGGTAAATCTCTCCGTATATCTGTTTTATGTTTTATGCTCTCGGAATTGTTTATTTTCTATTTTTTTTAGAATTCGTATGCAGGTAAGTTCTATATGGGGTTAAAACCTACACATTAAGGGTTTATCATTATTTTGTTTTAAAATATAATGAAACTGAGTAGCTTTCGCTCGATGATAACAAAAATGGATTTTCAGGGATTAAGGGAAATGAACAAATTTTTGCATCTCTTAAATACAACTCTCAAGTGAGATAAATGGCCAAATCTCCTTTTTAAAAATATGATGAAATCATTCAAATAGGTAACAATTGATTCATTAATTAAGCCACAAAAAGAAATATCCATTTCCCTTTGGAAAGTTTACCTAACATTAATTAATCAGAAAGGCAACTTTTTGTATACAAAGGTTCCCCATGGAGTTCAAAATGTGGTTTTAACTTGATTAACAGGTGCAAAGATGACTTGGTTATAGCTTGAAAAACCATCTAGTAATGACAAATTTTCAAAGTCAGAAACACATTGCAAGATATATTCCATGGATGGAACAAGATAATTATCTGTACACGAGGTTTTGTTTATATTTTATAAATCAACACAAAAAAATATCTCTGTTCTTCTTCCTAATAGGTACAATATTGACAACCCATTGGGTATGACGAATAGGGAAGATTATTTAGGCTACAAGCAGTTTGTTCAGTTCAACCTTAATAATAGGTTCTAAGTTGTGGTACATATTTCTTAACTTATGTAGATTGAATTATTTTGCAACTGAATGTTATTTATGGTCTTGTGAGAAACTTCAAAGGTTTTTCTCTTGAGTAAGCTCATCAATCATCACATCTTGGAAGTTTCCTTCCATGAGGAGGAAGTCAATGATTTGTTGGTCATTATTAGAGACACATTAATTAGTAATGTTATCAAGAATGGATGGTGTATAAATCAACTCAACATAAAAAGGTTCAGGTTCAAAGGCTTCAATAAGAATCAATCTAGAAGATAAATTTGCTAACAAGTCTGCCTCCTGATTGCTAGATCTAGGAATGGAAGAAATATTGAAAGTTGAAAATTTTGAAAATAAATTCCATATCGCGGTCTGCTAACCTTTTAAATGGGAAAAAACACAGTGAATGGACTATCATATCTGTGTAACAACTATGTCACAATCTCCAAATATAGTCAAAATTTTAACCTTCATATCAATAAATTTTCTAAGCCCTTTGATGTGAGCTTCATACTATGAAATTTTATTAACGAAATTAAAATCTAACCTACAAGAAATTAACAATTTATTTCCCTTTGGATCGAGTAGTTTGGAACTAGTGCCAACATCTTCCTTTGAATTTGACTCATGAAAATAAAATCACCATACTTCATCATCTTTAATTTTAATAATTTTAGGATTAATAAATGTTTTATTTGGTGTAAGCATTTCAGTGTAAGACACTAGTTCAAATGGCTCTCTAGAACTCATAAAAGGTGAAATATTAGCAGAAAAATTACCAAAAAATGCATCAAAAATTTCCACAACAAAATCATTAATCAAGTTTGGATTGTTAAGATCATTGAGATGAATAACAATATGTTTCATATATGATTCTCTGTTGATTCTAATTTTATTTCGATTTCCTTTCCAAGGAAACCATAAATGTGACTAATCATTAGCGAAATAACCATTAAGATGTTGTGATCAATATATTCTCTAAAATAAACTTTAAGCTTTTGGAATATCTGTAACATAATATCTATAATTTGATGAATTCTATGGTTTGAAGATAATCTAATAAGGAAATCATTTAACTCCCCTACTACTTTAACATTTGTGCGATCATGTTGTATAATTTTTACCTTGGATGGATTCATGTTCACATTCAAATTTTTACAAATAGAAAGAGGCAACACATTAGAGGAAGAATGAGAATCAATTGAGCAGTTGGGTATAATTCTGTTGTAAATACTAAAGGTAAGTAGGAAAGAAGGGACATTATCCTTCCTGGTTTATATAGGGAAATTATCTGAAGGATGTTTATTTATAGGGATTAGGCTTATCCATTTTTTATCAAAATTTTCCACTTCATTATTTGGAACTATTTTCTAACCATAAATTTCACCTAAAGTACGTTGATCCTTCTGCTACCTCATAGGAATTTTCAACAACTCAAACATTGAAACGTTGGCTTTGATTTTTTTCATATCTTTAATAAGGCCATACTCTAAATATATGAAAACAGGGTTTTTGGAGGTTTCAAACTATTTTTTCATAATTTTACCTTGAATAGTGGTAGATGGAATAGAGTCATAAAAAACAATTTTACTACAAGTGTGTGGTGATGCTGGTTCATGAAGAAAATTTCATGGTCTTCTTCAAACACGTCATAGGAAAGATCAACAAAGAGATCCATAGTAAGAGGGTGTTGATATTCATCATTATTGACATTAGTTTCTTCCTCCCTAGTCTATTTCTTCATTTTTATCAATAGAGGATGAATCAAGCACTGATATTAGTGCTTGAATAATATTATTAAGTACTTTAACACTTAACCCTTCAGCAGGAGGGATAGATTTGGGTCGAATTTTTTTCTTGAAGGGTCTGAAATTACCTCTACTTGAGGATCACCAATTTCTTCTGTGAGGATGAAACCTGACCACTTTGGGTGTCAAAGTTAGCCTTGAGGCTAAGAATATCATTTTTAAAAAAAATAGCCTCCTCAAAGGCTACTTTGATGGTTTCTTTCTGAGCCCTCTTCACCCACATGGAAATGTTGGTAGGTAAGGCCTTCCCGTAATAGGAAACCACATAGTTTTCAATTCGCATGGATTCAACATGAATTTTATTTTTAAAGTAAGAAATCTCACATTGAAATATTTAATTCTTTCCTTCCATTCCATTTTCATGTTAGACAATTCCATGACTAAAACTTTAGGTGTTTTATCATCCCCAATTTTTTTCTAAAAATTCACTTTCAAATTGACTCCATGAAGTAATGTTTTTGTGGTTCTTGGAAATGTACCATGTTGACAGCTTTCCCTCAAAGGTATATGGGAAAAATCTATAGAAACCACATTCATGGTGTACACTCATTTGTCTAATATATAACATGAATCTTTTTATGTGATTATCTACAGGTTATTTAGAGTCTGGATCAAATTTTGGAAGAAAATTTTGAGGATTTCTAGGTAAAGGATTTTGTACACCTGGAACAAAAATTGCATCTTGGTCAAGCCATGGGGTATAAGGGTTGTTTCCATGGTCATTGCCTTGATTATTTCCCTGATTATCTTCCATATGGGGTGAACCTTGTGAATTAGTCGATTCTATTAATGGGGAACTTTCTTCGCCAAATGAATCCTCAATAGAAGAAGATGAAGAGGAAATCAATGGTGATGTTGGTGGACCAGGTTGTCCTAGGAAAGTAGGTTGTGATTGTGATCTAGTCTTACATAGGAACACAAAAAAATATAGATGTAAACATGAACACAAATATGCAGTAGAAATAAAACTTCATTTCATCAATATCAAAGAATTGAAATATGCTTACATACATAATGGAAATAAACTAGCTCAAGCCATGATAGCTTATCTCTGAGAAGAGATGTGGTGGCTACATGCCTCTGAACTACGTTGCAATGAGGCTCAAAGACTTATTTATTATTGAGAAATAATAGAAATCCCTAAACATACGAAAACCTAACACGAGGAGATGAAGTGCCAAAACTACGAGCCGCATTTGGGTAAATTGGTACATCAACTTCCTAGAGTGTCAAATTGGCATATGATCTCTGTTTGATGCACACAATACCTTGTTAGCAAGATATATCCGAGGAATAAAATTTTTGGGTGGGAAACATGGGTCGGTGTCCTTTTTTTCCAAAAAAATATTGTTTAGGGCCTCAAAACAACTTTGAAAGTTCAGGATACAAAAAACAACAAAAAATAGAAAATCATCCTATAATTAAGGAAACTAGAACACTAAAAGAGACAATGGTGGGGGTCTAAGTGGAATAGGTAGGTGGCCACCAACATCTATCTGGATTAATCTTCTCCAATTAGGAAGCAATCGTCCCCATTACGTTGAGTGCCTCCATGAGATGGGGAAACTTCTGTTGAACTTGGTCCCTAGTGAGTTACTTGCCTTGGTGCAGGATTTGGTCGACTTTGACAGCCCAATATAGTTGGATCTTGTGTTGATGAGTGTTCTTGACCTGTGTGTCCAATTTGATTAGTTGTGTTCTTTTCCATTCAATCTGGGTTTAACTTTGTTGGTGTGATTTGTTATGCAATGTATGATGTGTCCAGTAATGGTGGGAAGTATGGTCGAAGGTGGTCCACATTGAACACTAGGTGCATGCCAAGGAATGGGGGAATGAGGAGCTCAAAAGCATTGTCTCCGATAATCTTGTTAATGGTGTAAGGACCATATCGGAGTGGTCTGAGCTTCCGATGAGCTTGAGTAAGGCATTATTTTTGCAAATACAACCAAAATTTGTTGCCCATGTGAAACTTGTGTGGCACCCAATGTTGATCATGTCACTGCTTGTACTTGGCATTTCACTTCTCCAAAATATTGTGAAATTACTGGCGGATGTGTTGGATGCGTTCAATAAATTTGGTCACTTTATCAACCTTGAAAAATACATGTGTGGATTTTGTATGTGTAGTCACATGAGGCATGTAAACATCAATCAAACACAATGGTTGAAATCCTAAACCCACTTGAAAGGGACTATGACCAAGTCCGAGGATACTTGGAGTTATACATATGGAATATGTGCACTATCATCCTATTTATGATTTCCATCTGACCATTAGTCTGGCGATGGAAAGAAGTTGATCTGGTGAGCTTGATGTCCAATAGTGTCGAGATGCATGACCAGAATGTGATTAGGAACCTACTATCCTGATATGATATAATGTTTTGCGGGATCCCAAAATGTACCCATGCTCGTTCAAAGAAGAGTTTGGCAGTGTCCTCTGCCATGATACTCTTCTTGTGGACCACGAATATAGCCATCTTAGAAAATCTGTCCATGACCATAAATACATAGTCATTACCATTCTTGGTAGAAGGGAGGCAAAACATATAGTCCATGGACATGGATTCCCATAACTAGACAGGAGTAGGCAGAGGAGTGTAAAGGCCTTTCTTCTTGATGGTTGGCTTGGTGATGGTACAAGCAGTGCAGGATCTGATATATTTCCCAACATCTAGTCAGACCTTTGGCCAATAAAAATACTTTTGCAGTATAACCACAATTTTCTTCACACCAAAGTGTCCTGCGACCCGACTGTAGTGCGCCTCCCAAATTAGCTTGGCACGCTTGCTTGAAGGAACATAAAGTTGGCCTAGGTAGCATATTAATGCATCCCTGAGGTGGAAATCAGGAACTTACTTTGCATCTACTAGCCTTTGGTATGGGGGTGAACTTAGGGTCATTTTTTTATAGTTGCAGACATTGAGAGGTCTCGTGACCATAGGAGTTGAGAATATTAGTCAGTGGTGCAAATGGGGGCTGACTCAGGTGGTCTACACCATGATTGGTGCTGCCCTTTTTGTATTTAATGTTAAGTGGAATTGTTGCATATATGTATACCACTTATAATGGCAATCATTCTGCAACTTCCCTTGTGTCTATATAAACTGAAG
>APFE031364986.1:5901-42832 GCA_000404065.3 Pinus taeda
TATTAGTATTAATAAAAATAAAAATGGCACATGGTATTGACCCATGGTATTCACCAAAATGGCACATGGTATTGAGCCATGGTATTCACCTGGAATGTAGCCTATTTAAATGGGGGAATTAAACCTTACTCCAGATCTACTAACCCTGGAGAGGTATCAAATATCGTGATATGCAAACTAGCATAGAGTGAAAATTTAGTTGATCCCTCTCGGGGCTTGGTGGATCAAGAATAAAAATTGATGTTGTAATTTAATGTATGTTAAACATTTTAGCTTGGTTAAAATAAAAAATAAAATAAAAATCAACTATTAATTTTTATAAATTACTAATAGTAATTTTTAAGCTGTAGGTTTATGATAACCCATGGTAATACCAAGATCTTACAAGATTTTATAATTGAGTAAAATATTTGCCATGCCTGGTGAGAGATTTGCTAAAAATTTATATATACATATTATAGTATTGATAAAATCGCCTTCCATTTTTCCTATATACCATGGAGATTTGCCCATTTATTATACTTATAAATTTTAGGGGGGTTCTTAAAATTTTCCCTGATAAGGAGTGGAGGTTCTATGCTTGATCATGTGCTGGTTGAGTAAGTCTTCGATCATGCTGGAGGTAAACTAGTTGCCTTGGTCTGTGACCTACTCTCTAGGGTACCCAAATTTGTAGAATACATTCTCCCTTAGGAACTCAACCACCTTCACCTATGTTGCTTCCTTAATTGCCTTGGTTTCAGCCCACTTAGTCAAATAATCAATGGACACAATTATGTATTGTTTTTTCTTGGAAGGAGAGTCAATAGGCCCAATGAAGTCCATGCCCCACTTGTCAAATGGCTGGAAAGTCACTTGAAGCTATAGAGGCATTTTATCTCTTGGAGTAGGCCTTCTCATCCTTTGGCACCGATCACACTAACTAGTATATCTTTTCACATCCTAATGAAGAGTGGGCCAATAATAGTCTACTTGTAACACTTTGAATGCTATCCTCTTTGCTGCAAAGTGACCTCCACAAGGCCCATCACGACAAGTCGGAAGGATGTCAAAGACTTCATCGTCCCTAACACACCTTCTCAAGATTTGATCTAGGCCAAGTTTGAAGAGATTGCCCCCAATCCAAGTGAAGGGGGCACTTTTCCTTACTATATTGCTCTTTTATTTGGAGGACAAGTTTGGTGGGAACTGTGATGATGCCAAATAGTTTTCTATATCAGCAAACTATGGAGAGAGAACTGAAATAGGAAATAAGTGCTCATCGAGTAATTGGTCATCAACCGTTCCTTCTTCACCTGCAGGAAAATTTACTCTAGACAAAAAGTCTGCAACAACATTCTCCTTACTCAGCTTATCAACAATAGTTCGATCAAACTGCTATAATAAAAGTAACCATCTTATAATCTGAGCATTCACATCTGGTTTGTTCATTAAATATTTGATTGTAGCATTGTTAGTATGCACAAATGTTTGAGATCTTGTAATATAATGCTTGAATTTGTTCAATGAATGCAGAACAGCCAGGAGTTCCTTTTTGGTCACTATGTAATTTAGTTCCACCTTTGACAGAATCTTACTAATAAAATAGATAGCATAGGGTAATTTTTCATCTATCTGACCTAGGGCTACTCCTATGGCTTTGTGTGAGGCACCAACATGAATATGAAAAGGGAGGGCCCAATTTGGGCCTTGCAAAATTGATGTAGTGGTTAACTTGCCCTTTAGGATGTCTAAGGCCTCTTGATAGCTTTTTGACCATACAAACTCAGAGTCCTTCGCCAACAAACCAAATAAAGGAGAGGCCGACTTGCTGAAGTCCTTTATGAGCCTTTGGTAGTACCTAGCTAACCCTAGGAAACTTCTGACATCTCTCTGCTTTTGAGGAGGTGGGACACTTTGGATGATAGCTATTTTGATTGGGCCCACCTACAGTCCTTTATGAGATACTGAATGACCTAGCACAGTCCCTCTAGTCATCAGGAATTCACATTTTTTAGAACTGAGAGACAAGTTCATTTCAATGCACTTATGCAACACTTTGTTTAGGTTAGATAGAGCTTCTTTAAAATCATGGCCATAAGGTGTAAAATCATCCATGTAAATTTCCACTGCATGATGGACTAATTCGGCAAAAGTACTTAGGACTGCTCTGTGGAAAGTGGCAGGAGCATTGCATAGGCCAAAAGGAAGGACCATATAGGAAAAATTATGCCAAGGACAAGTGAAGGTGGTTTTATCTTGGTCTTTCAAGCTGATTTGAATTTGGTTGTACCCACTAAATCTATCTAGGAAAGAGAAAAACATTTTCCCTGCCAAGCCATCTAACAATTGGTCAATGAAGGGTAGAGGGAAATGGTCCTTCTTTGTGGCTTTGTTCAACTCCCTACAATCGACACAAATACTCCATTTACCATTTTTCTTTAGAACTAACACCAAAGGAGAGACCCACTCACTGTCAAAGATAGGGTAAATGAATGTTGCATCCAATAGTTTTTGCAATTCTTCTTTGACTATATCTTTAAGAGTTGAATTCATCATCATTTTGGGTTATAGGACCAGCTTGCCACCTTCTTTGATGTGTATGTGATGAGTACACATTGAGGGGTGTACTCCCTTCATTTCTTTGTAGCTCCAAGCAAAGGCTTCTAGATTTTCCTTTAGCATGTTGCATAACTTCTCTTCTTGGAGAGTATAAAGAGATGGATTGATTTTCAAGGTTCTCTCTAGGCCGAATTCTATGGTTTTGACACAGAGTGGGTTGGAATTAGCCAAGAATAAGTCAATTGGATGATTGTTATAGATTTCCTTTACTACTTCTTCTAAGGTAAATGAATTGGGAGTTGGACTTTGGAGTAGGTATTCAATCAAGTCATCCTCATCTTGTTGTCCTCCTCCCATGGCTGTTTCTAAAGTATAAAGTTGGGCAGAATAAACTTCATCTTATCCCTCCTCCTCCAAGCATAAAGGTAAATAATGCTCTAGAGAAGGTTGATCAGGAGGGTATATGACTAACTTCTTGGACATATGCCCATTCTTGATGGTCATATTCCCATCTTTGCAGCTAATGTAAGCATCGACAGTGGCCAACCATGGTCTCCCAAGGATGAGAGGGTAGCGAGTAAGCTTAGCCTTAGGCTAGAGAACTAGGAAATCTGCAAGGTACTCCCAAGAGTCAATGGGGGCCATCACATCCTCCACAATCCTCTTAGGGGTTACTGTGGAATAGTCTACAAGTTGCAAAATTGTTGTGGTCTTCCTCAATGAATCTTGGAGGTTGATCTTGAACATGGTGTCTTTGGTCATCACATTAATGGTAGCCCCAAGATCAATCAGAGTGTGTGGGACAATGGTACCATTGATGTGCACATCTACTACAAGGCTTCCAGGGTCCAAGTATTTTGAACAGATTACATGCCCCAACACTAAGTCAGACAGCTGTCCAATGACATTAATGGTAGGGGCATCCCTTCTTCGCCTCCCTGGATGCTTGAAGCCTTCTCCTTAATCAGCTTATTGTAAATAAGAACATCTTTTATCGCTTGGAGAAGTGGAATATTTACACATATATTTTTCAATTCTCCCAGAAGTTCAATCTCTTCTAGGGTAGGCTGGAGTGGTTAGGCTAATCTCTTAGGAAAGGGTGGTTTCACTTTAAGATTGCTTTCCTTTCTTTCTTCCTCAACCTCCCTATGTGGAGGTGGAGGTTGGTTATCCAGGAGAACTCTCTCAGATCTCAGGTTAATCTCCTAGATTTCCATAGCATAAGCTGGATATGATGTCTCTCCATTGTATACTTGTTGAGCCTGCCCGTTGTTCAGGTTCGGATTTGGCTGCGTAGGCATCTGGGGTTACTTGGGTGGAGCAGAGTTTAGGAGCTATTGTTGGGCATGTGGTGGAGGCAATATAGCTGGAGCATTGTTGTACTAGGGCCTCCACCCATGGGGCAGTGCATTCCACTGAGGTTGTGGCAAAGCATAAGGTTGAAATGACTAGTTGGCTAGCTAGGAGTGATATTGAGATGCAAAGGACCAAGGAGGGGGTGTAGATCAAGAAGAATGAGTAGGGGGTCCCCAAGAAGGAATGTTATGGTTTGGTTGGGGTTTTAATATGAATGGGACAACCCTTGCATGCCCTGCTGGTATGGTCTAGGCCCATGAGGTCTCCTTTGGTTATGTAGCAGAGCTGCTTAGTGACCCCTTTAGCTCCTTGATATACAGCTTCGAGTCCAGGCAAAGAAGGGCACTTGTCTATGGAGTGGTTTTCTTCATAGACTGTGCAAATTTCAATAGAGTTCAATGAAAATTCATTCCTAGGATGCCTCCTGGTGCATCTAGGACAAAAAATGACCAAGGCTCTCTTTGCTTCCTCTTAATGTGCATGGTGCCCATTTGCAAGGCAAGGGTTTGTAGCATCTCACTTTTGAAATCTTCTAGCATGTTTCCAATTTCACCCTTGATGGATGAGTTGGAAGATGATGCACTGACCATAGGTTGACTACCCCTACCCTTTTTCCTAGCTACCCTATAATGGTTTCTAAAGATAGTCTTGATATCCTCATAGGGTAATTGGTAGGTATCTCCTCCTACTAAAAAATGTAGAGTATCCAGAAGATCTTCCCTTACTCCCCTAAGCAAGACCAACTTTAGTGACTCAGGGTCACGTGTGCACCTGACCCTTTTGTAACTAAGTTGGAATCCTTCTTTGTAATCCTCTAGGGATTCATCATTGCCTATGGTCATCCTGAAAATTTCTTCTTTAATATCATTTGATTGACAGTAGTTCCGATATTTGTTGTTAAAGGCCTACTGCATCTGAGCCAAAGTTGTGATGCTATCTCCAAGTAAACCCATGAACCAGTACAATGCTCCATCCTTGAGGGTAGATGGAAATATTTTTAACTTTTGCACATCATCTGTATAGTCATAGGTTCGACATATAACAACTGTTAAGAAATTTACTACATAACATAAATAATTACTGAGAGGAATAAATATAAAAATAACCAGCAACAACCACAAACACATAAACACAAATGTTTATATGGGAAAAACCCAAGCTAATAAGTTCTCATTCGTATTGGCCAAAACCCTAGCCAATCTGACCAAGTGAGCCTTCACCACTCACCTCTAGGTCTTGCATTACAATGAAGTCCTTCGAGCCTTTCATAAGATCCATTACATATAATACCATGGGTAGAATACTATGGGTACATAATACCATGTGCCCCAAAACCATGATTGTTTAACCTCATCAACTTTGACTCTATCCTGAGTCAAGTTTACCTAACAATTCCCCCCTTAAACTTGACATGGGGTTCCTTGACTAACTTCATCCAAACTTGCTAAGTAAGACAATTCTGCTCACTCTAGCTCTTACCCCCCTCAAAGTTTTTAACCGGGGTATCATTAACCTGACATCCCCCTATCACCTAGGTTTAATGCAGACTTTACCAGTGATCACCGAGGGGTACATATACCTTACTAGGTCTTACAGTAGTATGCCCATTTACATGCAATAATTTTGACTTCATTAAAAAAAAAAATTGTTTATTGCTGCTGCGATTCTGATCCATCCTCTCTCAATTTGATTTGTTCAAAAACTTCTATCAAACCATTCCAACTGCGAGCCCGACGAGAACCTCGTAGATTCCAGCACCAATGGCCTCATGTAGTAGAAAATGAACAATTTTCGAAGCTGCATGAACAATTTTCTTCTGCTGACCAAAGGTGTCTCTCAACCTTCTTTAAATAGCCGCATGAATCCCGAACAATTCATCAGCATGTTCCAAACCGGTAAATATCGCAAATGCACTACGATCCCTGGCAGTTATGGCACTATCTTCCGCACATTCTCCTCGAGATTCTTCTGTGTACGATTATTTCACCAT
Source organism: Pinus taeda (assembly GCA_000404065.3). Taxonomy (NCBI): domain Eukaryota; kingdom Viridiplantae; phylum Streptophyta; class Pinopsida; order Pinales; family Pinaceae; genus Pinus; species Pinus taeda. Next base: position 11,789 of record APFE031364986.1, read on the forward strand.
CATTTTCAGACCCAGATTTGTAAAAAATGTTGCATTGATCTCATCAGGAACTATAAACCCCTAACATTAAAGAATCCCTTTGAAGCCAATATCTGGCTCTGATACTAGTTGTTAAGAAATTTACTGCATAACATAAATAATTACTGAGAGGAATAAATATAAAACTAACCAGAAACAACCATAAACACATAAACACAAATGTTTAGCTGGGAAAACCCCAAATCCGGGGAAAAACCCAACCTAATAAGATCTCATTAGCATTGGCCAAAACCCTGGCCAATCCAACCAAGTGAGCCTTCACCGCTCACCTCCAGGTCTTGCATTACAATGAAGTCCTTCGATCCTTTTATAAGCTCCATTACATAGAATACCATGGGAAAAATACTATGGGTGCACAATACCATGTGCCCCAAAACCATCATTGTTTAACTTCGTCAACTTTGATTCTATCCTGAGTCAAGTTTACCTAACAACAACAAACTCAAATAGGAAAGTGTCAGGGTCCTCTGTGGTCAAGCCATGGAAATGTGGTAGGGCAGAGGGGCTTATATGTTTCATCTTAGTGTTCCCATTAGTTTCCCTAATGGGGAAGGCACCCTCAACTCTCTCTCTATTCCCTCTGTCATTTATGTTTTCAGCCATTGGTTAAGTAGGAATGGGTTCTTATTCTTCTTCTTCCCCTATAGGTTCTTCAAATATGTCAGGTTTCTCACCTAAGTGTTCATCCAATTCACAGACACCAAAGAAGAGGGAAGGTTTCCTATTTGATGCAGTGGGGGTATTTGGAAAAAATCTCCCTATGCTGCCCCTATTCCTACGAGGCATGAAAGGAAATATTTTTGGTTTGGTTTTGTATTTTTTCAAACATCGAAAGTACTTTGCAGAATTGAAATTGCTGATTGAATGAAAATTACTGACAAAATGAAAAAGCTACTTGCTGAATTGAAATCTTTCTTGCAAAATGGAAAGGAAAGCAGAAAATGCAAAATGGAAGAAAGGAAACAACTAGATTACTTTTGCAGAAATAAACTAATGGCAGAATATTGAAGACAAGAAATAGAAGAAAAGAAAGAAGTAAATCACATTTTACTCAAACACCTCCCCGACAACGGTGCCAAAAAGTGATGAGCGCTAGTATTGCAGCAAGGATGTTACAACTCCTAGGCTACCAACTTTACTTTATCAACCTCGGGTTCACACAAACTTGGAGCTGATAGTGTTGTATACACAAGTAAAAGTGATGGTTCTACCCATTGTCACTATTCATTTGGTGAGAGACCACTGGGGTTCCAAGCCATACTTCTATGGAGTCAGAAGAAGCTTAATGCTTTGATGGAAGAAAGGTAAATCTACTCTAAGAGAGAGTTACTCTATTGCAAGAATGGAGAAGGTTGACATGTAATGCTAAATCACACCATTTCCTAATTAACCGCTAAGAAACTATGCTTGGCAGAGATGCTAAATCAACATGAAAATAATGCTACTATCTAAGTTATAGAAGTAAGAAGCATGAAACATCACTAATGTGCAAGTAAAGAGACTTAACTAAATATGTTTTTTCTTTTTTGTCTTTTTATGCAAAATCAAGTATCCACACTAATTTCTTCTATTGATGTGGCAGGTGAATTAAGGATGTTTGAGGATGGATGGAAGGGTTATGAGATGGTTGGGTGGTGTGGAGGACCCCTTGGAGGCTTTTGGTGACTTCCTAGAGCTTTTCCATTAATTCAGCCTCAAAACAAGCCATTTCAGGAAAACCTATAGGATGTACTAGAAACCTACCAAATCCCCTGTAAACCTATAGGATACAACCAAGAGAAAAATGTGAGGTGTTGGGGGTGATGGAAGGCCTAGGAAAGGTGTGTGATGGGTGGAATGGAGTGGGATAAGGTCTAGGATCACTCAGAAGTGAACATCAAAGATAGTAGATGGTTGGATTCGCTCAATGTGCTTGGAAGAATTTTTATGAAAAATGATGAAAAACTAGTAAAGGTGATGGTGAAAACGAGGGATGGCTAAGATGGATGGAGTGGAAGGTGGCTGGTGGCTATGAAGTCTTAGTCTCCTCCTGAAGCACCTACTCTACATAAAACATGTGTATCTTCCAAAAATCTATGCAAACAAGAAATCCTTTCATAAACTAGAGAAGCAGAATTAATGAATTAACTGCCTACACTATGCATGAGGAAAGTTGCTGAAAGAAATGAAAGCGTGGATGAGATCTACTACAGAAATGGAGATGAAAAAGGTGACAATTGAAATATGCCTTTCAAAACTAACCAAATACTAATTTAAAGACAACAAACTCTAAAGCTCATAAAAGAACTAGAAATCTATGTTTTTGGGGCTGCTTAAGGGTCCCTTCCACAAGTCATGATCCCAAAGGGAGGAAGGGAGGCCAAGACACCTGTTGACAACCTTATGGTGATCCTTTTTTTCCTTGCTAACCTGCTACTGAAGTAAGCCACAAATGGAAGCAAACTAATAAACAACCAATCTAATATACACTACTTGTAATAGAAATGCATCTAAAAATCAAATTAACAATGAAGCTATGAAACTACACTAAACATACATATACAAGAAAGAAGATCCTTGGCTGCTAGGCTTGGGCCTTAACCAAAGAGATTTAGCCCTTTGATTTAACTCGGTTCTGGCTATAAAAAAAAACTTCTTATGACCAAAACAAAAAATTACATCAATAGAACTTTCACAAGTATTGCAGCTTGAAAATAGCTTAGAGTTTTACAATAAAAATATGAATCCTACTGAGGTCCTAGGCCTCTTTACTTATACAGTTGAAGTCCCCAATGACTTCCTTAAAATTAGGGAAGATCGGCTCCCAAACTTGAGATAAACATATTTTGTCTCTCACTTGCTCAACTACCTTCTAATCCTCATGATTTGGTAGTTTGCACTCCAAGCTGATGTGATGAATGGAGGAATATTCAAATGGAGTAGTAAATGAGGATGATTTACCTCCTACGATCCCTCTCCCTTGTCCCACTTGAGTTTTGACCTTAGTCTTTGCCAAAATTCCTTGATTTTCTCCTTTAATCCTGCATTCAATGCATATTAGTCCACTAAGCATAATATCCAACTCTAAAACTCACCTCATAAAAAAGATATAATAATAAACATGTAATAAGTTATGAGAAAAGTTGGTTTGACTAAGCTAGGAGGTGAATTAAGGCCCATATAATTACCCAATGATGAGGCTCATCAAATTTGTAGGAAAATAATACAAAGTTTTAGGCGATTCTAACTCATTTGAGTTTGCAGCATGTATTCCTTTCTATGTGTTTATGTATGTGTTCAATACTCTTCTCAGATTACATGTAATAGTAGTTGTTGGACGTGTTTTCCATGAATTTAAGGATTCATTTAAATCAGATGTTGATGAATGATGCCCATATGGATGATCCAGGTGTATCTAGAGATGCTGAGAGGTCAAAGAGGGCTAAAAATAGCTCAAAAATAAATATGGTCAAATGGAAGAGAAACCAAAACTAGATCGTAGTGCTCATCGCTCTAATTCCAATGGTGTGAATGACACTTAAATATGAGTTTGTATGGTCAATTTATTCGCGGTCTAAGTTTGGGTCAAACTTGACCAAGTGGTAGGTTTAAGGAGGTAACAAATTGGCCAAGACCCAATGCACGAAATCCAACCACCGGACGAGAAAAATTTTCAAATGGTTAATTTGTAAAAGAACCCTTAAATTCGGAAAATTAAAAATATCTAGGTGGTTATGAAAAAGAAAAAATATATATATTAATGGGGGGTGGGCTACCACCCTTGCCACCCCCACTCCATGTTGTATATATGATAATCAAAGTTATTGGGTCAAGGCGACGCATGCAAACCCTGCCCACCAAATGACTAGAGTTAATGCTAGGGTCAGTGGGGCTCAAACTTGCCTAGCACACGAGGTCAGCCCCCACTCGGCGGCCCCAAAACAAGTTACAAGAACTGCACCATAATTAAATATATGCCAAAAACCAACACAATGGAGTTCCAAAATCAGTTAGGCAAGAGGTTGGAACCTCTGATTAACCCCCACCGTATTTATCACTTTAACCAATGCGCCAATGTCACTTGTTGGTAACTCTGACCTCAAAAGCATATAAAAACTCGAATTTCACATTTGATCATAGGAGCGCTAAGGTCAGAACTAGGAAGGTGGAAACTTGAACCAAGGTAAAACCATGATTTGCAAAGGGTGTGGAACCTTGAACTAGGAGGATCTTAAGATGATGAAAATATTCCATTGAGGGTCAGAGATGCTAGTGTCAAAATGCGACAAACTTATACTCATTTTTACATGTTTCATCACAAGGAATCCAACTGTACAATCAGAATATCCATCTAAGAAGCAAAAATTCAGGTGTATAACAACAAGGAATCTTTGAAGAATCTTGGAGAATCTAAAATATTTCCTTGGAGGCTGATTTTTTAGAGTGTTAGAATGATGCCGACTTTATAGTCATTTTTTATAGAATTTCGCAAGGAGTGCAATGGTGTGCTCAGAATATTCATCTGAGTAGCATATTTTTCAGCCATCTTCAAGAATGAATCTTCGAGGGAATATTCAAGATGCCCGAGGGTCCAAAATTTGATGGTATCATAAAGGGGCAAAGATTATATTCATTTGTCATGATTTTGTGCCACGAATTTAGTGGTGGTGTCTATTTTAGCAGTTGAGCTATGCATTTTTCGGCCATCCTCAAAAGTGGAAGTATATGATGCAATTATCTCATTCATTTTTTATGATTTCTTGAGATGATGTTTTTGTTGTTGAGATCTTTGATTACCATTATGTTGAGGGATACTTGCATGCCACATCATGTGATATTCTATTATCTTGCCATGCTAAAGGAATTCCCATTTGAGTGAATTCCTATAGCGAGAACGTCTCGTGGAGAGAGATGCCACTCTTGTTAAGGGAATTTTCCCATATGAGTGAGGTTTCCTGAGAACGTCTCATGGACAGACATGCCACTCTGATTGAGGGTATTCATCCTTGAAATGACAAAGAATATATCATGTACATCATCATCATTTGCAACATTTAATGAAGTGGCCTTCCCACTATTGACACGAGGGCCTAGAGATGTAACTCACACTAGGTGAACTTTGTTATCAATGTGTTGTGTGTTCTCAATTTGTTGGTTGTCATTATGTTTCATATTCTTTATAGTATGCACATGTGGCTTTTCATGCTATTTTGAATTAAATTCTACTAAAATCACAAAAGTAAAAGATCTTGGATAATTCCGGTATTTGAAGAGATCTAGATCAAGTTTGGTATGAGAGCAATCTTCTTATTGATGTGAATTGTAAGTGTGAATGATTGAACGTGCAACAAGAAGGGGAATGGAGAGCAACAAATATCTCTAGAAGGAACTCCTCGGGATAACACAAATGGTGGACATAATGTATGAATATTATGAGAAGAAGATGGAAAGAAAGGAACAAGAGAAAGAAAGAGCAAAGGATAATAATCCATCTTCATCTTCCAATGACCATTCATCTTCATCATCGTCTTCTCATAATTCAGATGAGGAGATCAATTAGAGCCTTCAAGAAGAGAATGTTGAATTGAGGATACTTATATGAGAATAAAAGGAGGAGAAGCAAATATTTCAGCTTAAGTTACGAGTCACAGAACAAGCCTTAGAAGAGTTGAAGCGCAATGAAGGCTTAGTGAAGCCATCATCGCCTATTTCAGAATCATCAGCCAAGGTAAATAATTTTGATCGTTTTTCAATTTCATTTTCACATGGCACTATTTATGTTGGAAACATGGAGGTAGCCATTTCAGGAACAAACATGAGACTCCTTACCAAGATGGGGTATAAAGGAGGAGGACTTAGTGTTAATGGACAAGGAATGACTCAGAAATTAAAGGTGGTACAAAGACCTTATTTCACAGGTTTGGTATACACTGAAGGAGAATGCTCAAAGGTGTCAGAAGCTTCCAAGACATTGTCAAAGCCATTGGAGAAAGAGAATGAGCATCACAATCCTCCCATGAGAGTGCACATTGCAGAGGAAGAGCTAAGGCAAGCATCATCACCATAATTGGCAGAACTAGAGACAACCAATAGAGGTATAAACATTCTCATATTCTAAAGTTTATTTTGATTACAAGCATATTGTTAATGATGAACAAAAATCATGGCATAGAAAAACATGTAGCTTTTGTGGTTTATATAACCATGTGTTTGTTGAGTGCTAGAAGAGAATGATAGTGGAAAAGGGATGAGGTGTGAAAGGCCTTCTCCAAATCATGGAAGGAATTAGATTAAGCAAGTATGAAGGAACAAGACCTTCTGTAGTCATTGCAACAAAGGTGGACAGTAAAGAGACACATGTTAGAGGCGGCAATGTCTTAAGGACAAAGCACATGTATAGAAATGAGTCGGTGAAGGTGTTCAATAAGAAAAACTGCCACATTTCTCGTGGTTCACTTCGTTGAGTAAGAGATGGTTTTACTAGATATGGTAGATTGTCATGGCCATGGTTTGTAAATCATGTGTTGCAAATAAATGTAAAAGTGATCTTATGTTTTCCATTGCTTAGTAAATCAACAATGACATTTTTGGCCTATTTATGAGTAGCTAGGGTAATGTTTCTATTATGATGTGAACTTGACCAAAGAGTATGCCTTATAAACTCTTGGAAAGTATGGGGATGCTTGGGTCATGATTGGTCATTAAGCATGTAATTTGCAAAGAATTTACTACAGGTTTGTAGGGGATGTAGGTGTCATCTCATTGTTTATGGCTATGAAGCACAAAGGTGAAGGAGAAAGAAGGGTGACCTATCAGGACACTTGTGCTGCAGATAATGTACATAACAATTGTAGATTATGTTCATGCTTTTGGTGGACCAAAAGCTCCTCAGTGGGGAGGAATGATCCAGGTGGCTTGAGATATGCTCAGATGTCAAAGAGGACTCAAAATAGGTCTAACATAAAAGTGGTCAGATGGAAGCAAAACAAAAACCAGATTGTAGTTCTCATCGCCCTGATTCCAATGGTGTGAACGACACTCAAATATGAGTTCGAATGGTCAAGTTATTCACGGTCAAAGTTTGGTTCAAACTTGGAAAGTGGCAAGCTTAAGGAGGCAAAAAATTGGCCAAGACTTGAAGCATGGAAACCAACCACTAGACAGGCACACTTGTCGAATGGTTAATTTTTATAAGAACAATTAAATTCGGCAAAATTAATAATATCTAGGTGTCTATGAAAAAACAAAAATATATATATTAATGGGGGGGACATGCTACCACCCCTGCTCCACATTATGAATATGACAATCAGAGTTATTGGGTTGGGCCCACATGCCGCATAACCCACCCACCAAATGACTGGAGTCAATGTCGAGGCCGGCGGGGCTCGAACCCACTTGGCCCATGTTTGCAGCCCCCACTAGGTGACCCCAAAACAAGTTACAACAACCACACCATAATTAAATATATGCCAAAACCCAATGCAATAAAGTTCCAAAATCAGTTGGGTGGGGGATTGGAACCTTCGATCTCCCCCCACCGTATTTATCACTTTAACCAACGTGCCAACAACACTCGTTCATAACTCCTCCCTCAAAAACATATAAAAAATCGATTTTGCATTCAACGAGAGGAGCATCGAGGTCATAACTAGGAAGGTGAAACCTCGAACCAGGAAAAACTAAGATTTGCAGAGGGTACGAAACCTGAACTAGGAGGATCTTAAGATGCTGAAAAGATTCCCTTGACGTCTGGAGATGCCAGTGTCAAAATGTGATAAACCTATAGTCATTTTTACACTTTTTCTTCCCAGGAGTCCAACCGTGCAATCATAATTTCCATCTAAGCAGTAGAAATTATTGACTTAGGGGGTCCTTACCCAAATTCATAGTTAGTTGCCCCAACTGACAAAACCCTACACTACTAGCCCTTTTTGGAAAAAAACCTGCATAGTGCAGGCTGTAGTCTCACCCAAAGCAGTATGGGGGGATGCTAGAACCAATTTTCTACATCCAAAGATCAATGTGATGTCTTTTATTACCCTAGATATGCCTTCACACAGATCTATGATCCCTTAGGTCTCGGTACTACAACTTCCTTTAAACAGCCTCTATGCCTCAATGGAGATCTACCATTGGTCTTTGTAGACCCTTAATAATTGAATAATTCACTTACATGCATCAGAAATAGCCCTAGATCTGAGCTCATGTAGATCTAATTAAGTATTTAATAAACATAACATAATGTATCATAATCTTCATGAAAGTACTTAACATACAGTGCATACAGTTATTAAGACTTATTCCATAGAGTCGCGCATCATTAGATAATTATCTCATAAATAATTATTCATCCACATCATATATCACAGTCATGAATAAACGGAAGTAAACGAATAAACACAACAATTCTTTGATAATATTCTTTATTGATCTTCAGTAAGGATTTACAAACTCAAAACTACCCCACACACTCAACTGCAGGGGTCCGCACACTCAGCTGCAGACTCTATCCAAGCCTCTACACACTCAGCAGCAAAACCTTTCTCTCATATTTAACCCACTTCTCTACACTATATTCTATTGATCCCTTACTAACATGATATCCTTTTTTATTTCAGTTGCCTTAGACTCCCTAAGACACACCTATTTATACAATCCCATGGTCCATGGACCATAGGTGATCTCAAAGCTGACTCAATTTTACATAAATAAGGGGCTAAAACCCTTTTGACTCCTAACCTTATGCACTCCTCATCTACAAATCATGGAGACTTTACATCTTTTACAAAAATTACATCAAAACTTGGGTTATTCTAACCCAAAAACTAACCCAGGGGACTCCATCCCAACATAAATTCAACAAGGAATCTTTGGATAATTTTGGGGAATCTAAAATATTCCCTTAGAGACCGATTTTTGATAGTGTCATAATGATGCTGACTTTATCATCATTTTTCAGAGAATTTCGAAAGGACTACAATGGTGTGCTTAGAATATTCATCCAAGCAGTGGATCTTTTAGCCATCTTTAGGAAGGAATCTTTGGGTGAATCTTCAAGATGCCTGAGGGTCCAAAATTTGATAATGTCATAAAGGGGAAAATTTTATAGACGTTTTACGTGATTTCGCACCACGAATTCAGCGATGTTGTCCATTTCAGTAGCTGAGCTATGCATTTTTTTTCCATCCTCAAAAGTGGAGGTATATGATGAAATTATGTCATGATTTTCCTTTGATTTTCTGAAATGATGTTTTTGTTGTTGAAATCCTTGATTACCATTATGTTGAGGGATACTTGAATGCCACATTATGTGATATTTTATTAGCTTGTCATGCTAAAGGAATGCCCATTTTAGTGAGAGTTCCTATAGGGAGAATGTCTCGTGGAGAGACATGCCACTCTAATTGAGGGTATTTATCCTTGTAATGAAAATAATATACCATGAACATCATCATCATTTGCAACATTTAATGAAGCAACCTTCCCACTCTTGACATCAGGGCTCAAAGATGTAACCCACACTGGGTGAACTCTATTATCAATATGTCTTGTGTTATCGATTTGATGTCTATCATTATGTTTCACCTTCTTTAGAGTATGGACATGTGTATTTTCATGCTCTTATGAATACAATTTTACTAATCACATAAGTAAAATACCTTTGATAATTATGGTAGTTGAAGAGATTGGATCATTGAACATGAAAACTAAGTCCTTAAACATGCTCCATGTATCTTTGCATCCCATTAAAATATCTTATCATTTCATTTCACTTTGAATTCTAATGCATTATATTCTTAAACATTTAATCCTTGTGTATCGAGTTTATTTTCTTCCTAGTTCTCCTATCATATACTCTAAAAACAACTGATAAGCTACAAAATTAAATAAAAAGTGGCCACCATGAATCTAAGATTGAAATTCCTATGAATTATCATCCACATCAGTTTCCTCCATTTCCTCTCTCATGGAAGGTTTTGAATCAATTTATTTTAAAACTATATTGAAGATTGAATGTGCTATGAGTTTCCAGTCAAATATATAGCACTCATTAAGATGTCCTAGGCACTAGTTCCACTCAACCTAGGGGTTGTCTCTATGAACAAAAACATCTTCTGGTGGTTGTTCGGGAATGAGTTAGAATATTTTACTTTAGGTATGATAGTTGTACACCCTTTTATAAGGTGAGAAAAGGTGTGTGGATTGAAGAACTCTCACCTTTGTGACTCCACTATCTAAATCTAAGTTGATCACCCTAGACTTTAAAAGGCCCCATACCCGCTCAAATACTTCTCAAAAAATAACTCCACCTGTGTCTGACCATGAAAGAATAGTATCTATGAGGATATGGAAGGAAAAAACTCCAACTAATGTTGCTCTTTTCACCTCCTTTCTTGAAGCATCCTCTTCCATCTCTCATAAAGTTGTAATACATTGTTCCAATTTTTCCCCTAGAGTGCTGCAATATCCTCTAGAAAGCGGTCAACTATTCAACACATCTCTTTCAAAAGTAAAGGATGAAGAAGCCTTTGCTAGTACTCTATGTTTCTCATTTCACCCCTTCCTTGAAATATAAGAGGTAATAGACATTCTTTAGAACAACACCATACAAAGTGTGAACAACATCCCAACTCAGAGCCAGTCAATTGTTCCTCAATAAACCTCTCCATAGGGACCTGTAATAAACTTATTACCATTGCCTATGCTCCATATGGTTGTCCTAGGTTTACTCTTAAACAATTTTTCTGCCTTGGACTCACGTCAACCCTTGAGTACTATGCCACTGGACTGTCTCAAGCTCTTGCCATGATTCATAGGGGAAGATGACATATCAGCACAAAGACATATAGAAACTTTCTGTGCCTTTGCATAAAACCTGAATGTTGAACACCTGGATGCAGTATTAAGGATTTTTTCCCAATATTTAGATGGGGAGGCTAGGAAATGGTTCAAGTATCTACCAGATGCTTCCATTACCACTTGGTAAGAGATGGAAAATTATTTTACAAAGAAATGGGCGGAGGAGAGGGATCATGGCTATATCCTCACTAAGATCAATGCCATGAAGTAGAAACACAATGAATATGTGTTAGAATTCATAAAAAGGTTCAATAAATTGTATAATAGTCTTCTTGTTGAAATTAAACCTCCATAGGCAAATGCCAGAGTAGTTTTTGATGGGGCTTTTGAACCAGATTTTGGTTTCAAACTTAGGGAGAGGAAGTCTCGCACTATGGACCAAATTTAAATAGATTCTCTAGAAGTTGAAGCAAATTTTACCTATACTAGAAGTTGAGAGGAAGGATTTATCCTGGAGAGAGGAGGAGAAAAGAGGAAGCCAATTCCTTAGTCCAAGGGAAAGAGAACCAAGAACAGAAATGGGAGGAAATGAATAAGTTGATAAGAAACCTATCCAATAAACTCGTGAAATTACAGCTAGAAAATAAAAATCTTCCCCAACAAAATCCACAAGCCCTAATCAAGGTTTCAATCATTTGTACAGGAGACCTCCCTTGCAAATATTGCAAAGGGAGAGAAAAGAGAAGAAATACCACATTCAGCCCCCATCGTACCTAGAAGATGATCGAGAGGAGTAGATACAAGAATCCAGTGAGGTTCAAGAAAACATATTCTCTTATTTCTCTGATGAAAAATAGGAAGCTGAAGTGCATGACAAAGGATGGATGATTTATATGCATCACTAAGTGATGGTGAGATTGATTATTACTATAGGAAATTTCCTGAATTTATGCAAGCCCAGATGCATAGGAAATATGATCTAAAGTCTTCCAGAAAGAAATCTAGAATGCAAGACCAAAATGAATATCCCTCTTCCCAAAAATCTCCCAAACCAATAGACAAAGGCAAGAAGCCATTAGACTTAGTATTACCCAAAATGAAGGAGTCCTTAAATCTAATCTGTCATAAGCATAAAACTCCTAAAGTAGAAAATCACCCTCACCGACTATACCAGTATGTGATAAAGAAAAAGAACTTGTTGAGGTTGTCATAGTTTAGAAGAGTCCTGATGTCTTTAATCTCCAAAAATAGCTTGAGAAGGTCAAAATCCCTATCCCATTGACCAAATTGTTAAATAAACCCACTTATAAATCTTAGGTTTGCTAGTTTATGTGTCAATTTACCATAATTCCCTTACACGGTAGTTTGAATCTCCAAGAAGAAAGGCCTATGGTTGTTTTCAGACCCCACGTTGAAGAACAAGATATCTGGGTGATCCCCTAAATGTTGGTGGGTACAACACTGTCAACACAATCATAGTGGATATCCTTGTATAGATGTACAGTAATTCATTTATTGACGTCCTTGCAGTTTATTTCATTGCAATTCTACTCTATAGGGCTCTGAATATTCATTCAATATCTTATTATTTGACTAGTTTTCAAGCATCAAACTATGAAGTCTCGTGTAACTGTTGACTTTAATTAAAGTATTTTGGACAAACATGCATACGTTCGTTCTTCTTTGACCTTAACCATGTGCTTCATAATAATAATTTGTGGGATAGTCACTTGTGTATTATAGTGTAGGATCTCTCAGAGCTAATAATGTCTTTCGGAAGAATTTTATCGATATACTATGTTTTATACACTATCTAAAGCAAGTAGGTTCCTACTATATGAGAGAAATATGAAAATTTGTTATGGCGAGCCTTCACAGGTACGATATGATGGTTTGGCTCGGCTAATTTTCCAATGTGAAAGAGTTTTGTGACATATCATATTAGGATAGCCATACATTTATGTATTTTATATGAGTAGTTTCATTTCAAGTACTTAATGGAGTGGAGGGAAGAGTTCACTGATAAATAATTGGTGTTCATGTACATGTAAATGTTTCCTCACAAAGGCCTCAAAAAAGGAGCACAAGTAATGCCTAGGTCAAGGTGAATTTCCAATTCCAACAACTAGATACCAACTTTGCATAAAAAATGGTTGTTTTGGACATGGAATCCCCCCACAACATGTTTTGGGGCTCAAAACCCAAGTTTTGAGTGACATTATTGTAAAGCTCCATGAATTGCGAACACAAAATGTATGTTAGAGACATAAGGTTGTCTTCCCTAAGTTTGAATGTAATGTCAGCCTACCCATGATCCGCGAACCATGGGATTGTATAAATAAAGCAAGGCTCTAAGTTGTAAAGATATGGATAATCACAGGATCTAATGGATATAATGAGATAGCGAAGCATAGAAGAATATTCTAAGTGTGTCATGGGTCGTAGTAGTAGGAAGAGGCTTTGCAGTTGAGTGTGTAGAGGCCTAGTAGGGTCCGCAATTGAGTGCGCAGACCCCTGCGACTGAGTGTGCAGGGTAGAGTTGAGTCTATAACTAGAGAAGAGATTAATAAAGAAAGGTTTTGGTACCAATTTTCTGAGTTATTACCTATTTGATGTCATTTGCAATTATATTGTTTATTTACTACGTGCACTTATATGAATTGTGAATATTGTTAAGTATAACTGAAAGCGTACAAATAATCTAAGTTAATCAATGGATATCAGGTTACTATTGACGATTTGGGTAATAACACTGTTTGGACCCCGAGTAGGGCTGCACCAAGGCAGAATCTTAGGCTACGAGGTACGGGTAAGTGCGCGTAGCGATGTGCACCCAGGGTCAAAACGTGGACCACTTGAACCCATCATGCATCCCAAGGGTGCGAAAACCTAGTTCTAGAACCCTCTCATACTACTTCGAGTGAGACCTCAGTTTGTGCTCCACGGACTGTTTCTGAAAGGGCCAGTAGTACCGAGATTTGTTTGGCTAAATCATCTCCGAACCTGGGTTAGGACCCAAGGGATGTCTAATGTCGTGTCACTAGAATCCGATGAAGAAAAAAATTGAAGGGTGGTTGGACAGAAAGATTCACAAGTTCACGATGCAGGAAAACAAGAATCTGTGAGTATCAAAGGAACAATGTTTGGAGTGCTACTTATATACGGAAATCCATGAATTTTTCTTTGCGTCCTTCCCCTCTAAGTTATATGAGTGGATCACAAAGCTAGCAAACAGTCAAGGAAGGTGTAGGCTCGACAAACCAATTGTGTGGACTCTAGAATTAGTGCGCAGACTAGAAGCAAAGGAAGATAAGATCATGTGTGATGTGGACCATTGGCTCGATCGAATTATAGGAGGATTTATCACTGAGTTCATGGTATATATGACATTCAGCTACAACGAGGCGGAATGACACTACCTTGAAGGACCGTGATTCACGAAGCCAACATGACCTTGACGGATGGACAACACCATGCATGGTTTGTAGTGTCACTAATGCCACATTTAAGGACGGTGATGTCGCAACAGAAGTTGTCCACCCAAGCCAAAGCATTAGAGATTGGAATGAGACTACACGAAACCCCAATACAAGATCATATCCTGGGAGTCCAACAAATCCACGCACAACTACAAAATTTATGTCTGGAAATGTAGAGTTTGAAGCAAGATAGGACAACTCGCCCAGAAGCGTGTGAGGAGGTATGGTGCATAAAATGCAAAGGCCAGGGGCATGACAAGGACCATTGTCTAGTCTTTGCAAACTCCTTGGCAGGAGGAGGGTTGATTCCATTAAGACCAGAGGCATAATCAGGGCCAACATGGCACCTACATTATGATGTGCGATTTGTCAAATAGGAGGAAAACATGCTACAGATAATTGTCACCTATTACATAAGTATACGCAGATGTCCCAATAGTTGTTTTGTAATTTTTGCAGGTCAGTAGGTCATGATGAGCATACCTGTAGAAGTTACAAGCTAATGATGGATCAGACTCCTGCCTACAAAGTACAGACTGAAATGTAAGCCATCGATCCAAATGCAGGGATGACATGCACTAGATTTCAGGGGCACAAATGAGGTAGAGGTGGAATGGGACCAGGATGGGTCGTGGACAACTGATTTATTACAACTGTGGAGGGCCAGGGAATTATGCCCGCGATTTTACAAATCTAATGAGAGCATCATGTTTATATTGTACTCAGTTTGATCATGAGATGGAGGACTTCCCTACACTAATAGTGAGGCTACGTGATAAAGGGATACTCCAGCCTCCCCCAACTCAGAATTTGCACATGATGATATCGAAGCCATGTGAAGAGGATCTGAATGTAAACATCATGCTCATAAGTGGTATCATTATAGGAGATGACAAAGGTAAGTAGCCTGAAGAAAGTGCATGGGTTTGCAAGGCTCCTACAAAGGAACCTGAATTTGATTTGGAGTGCGCGAAGAAGACATTCATGGAAGCTAAGAAGAGCTTCACAAAGGCCTCCATTTCAAGTAGTAAGAATCAACTAGAGTGGAAGATGGATCCTTCAATGATCACTACCATTGTGGAGACATGTATGAAACTATTGTGTGATAGCAAGGCTATGAAAGGACTGCAGGAACTTATCACTAGGTGTGTTGGCTCAGGAGAACCTCATGTAGTTCAAAAGCTTGGGAAACATACATCGCGAATAGAAAGGGAAATGCGATTAAATACGCAAATCAGGGAGTATGAAATGGATCAAGTAATTATGGATCTAGGATCAGACACGAATGTGCAACCAAAGCAGACATGGGAACACATGGGTAGGCCCGCATTGCAATGGTCCCCTATTCAATTGCAAATTGCGAACCAACAAAAGATCCTACCAATGGGAAGATTGAAATGGAATAATGGTAGACATCGAAGGTGCCAATGCGCTTGCAAATTTCGAAGTGATAGAGATTGTCGATGACAACGATTGGGCCACTGATATGAATGGAGTGATAAATATAAAGAAGTGAAAAATGATTTTTGAGAAAAATTCACTACGCATAGTGGTACCTTTAGACCCTACAGAAGGATCGCGCTACACAAAACCAATGCGTGACGATGAAAGCAATGACGAGCTAGACTGTATCTACAAGATAACCACTCAAGAACAGGATTGGGTGAATCCTACAGTAGATGGCAGGATTTCGTGGGAGCATGAAGTTCCTGCGCATCAGATTCGGATGAGGAAATAGAACGATGGTAGAACCGGTTACACGAGGTAACCACACTCAATTTCAACATGATGGTAAGATCACTGCACTACATGACAATAGAGATAAGCGATCTGCCTGTGAATGATGGATTAACTAGTGGATAAATTCTTGAACAAATTTGAAAGCATAGTGCCAGAATAACAGCGGTTCAATGCCATGAAATGGGCACTGTGCGCTACCCCCGCAAGGTGGTGGGGTAAGCATCAGAGAAGCTTTTACGACTGGCGTGGCTACAGAAGGATGATGCGCCTATGATTTGGGAAACTGCAGATGCAACTAGTAGACAAGTATAATGGACGGGATGATCCACGTATACACCTCGCAAAATGGACCAAGGTCTATGGGGAAGAGCCACAACCAGAATGGGTGCATTTGTTATATCATGCTCTGGAAATCATACTCATGAATTGGTATATTGAGATAGAGCTCTGCCATGGTACAACCGAATGGGATATCTTGCGCGAGGGATTTCTGTTAGCTTTCACATTTGAAGATCGTTTGTGGGATACAGTTGATGATGCGCTACAAGTAGTCAAAGAAATTATCTTCAAAGTACCCCAAGAGCCAATAGAAGTGCTTTGGCCAAAATGGGAGACACAGCTGAGTTGCGTGGTGGAGTGTTATAATGTAAATGTTGAGAAGGACGATGAGGACCCACGAAATATTAACATTCCAGAAACGGAAGGCTGTTGCGAGGTTCAAGGACCACTGGTTGAGGATCCCGACATCACCCCGTCGCTAAAAGCAGGTAAACATTGAAACAGAGGCGGAACCAAAGTATGCAACGCTTGGAGACTATTGGGATGATGCCACAGTGGATAAGGTCGTTGAGTTACTTTGCGAATACCAAGACTTATGTCCGACCAAAATTTTAGATTTAAAAGGGATTGTTGGTGACTTAGGGATGATGAAGATCACCCTAAAACCTGACATGAAGCGGGTTAAGCAGAGGCCTTACCGCTTAAATTCGAAATATATGGAAAAGGTCTGCGAAGAATTAGACAAAATGCTCGCAGCCAGAATTATTGAGCCAGTGGAAGAATCTGACTGGGTGAGTCCTATGGTAGTGTAGGAGAAGAAGTAGAAGGGTGAAATAACAATATGTGTGAACCTCAGGAAGCTGAACAACGCCTGTGGACACAACCCATTCCTGTCACCATTCACAGATGAAGTATTGAAAAATATTAGCAACCAAGAAGCATACTCATTCACAGATGGGTTCTCAGGGTACCATCAGATCAAGATCATGCCAGAAGACAGGAGCAAAATGACCTTCGCAATGGAATGGGGCTGCTTTCAATACACCATTATGCAGTTTGGATTAAAGAACACGCCAACCATCTTTTTGCACATCATTGTTGCTGCATTCAGTGAATTCATCCACAAGTTCTTGGAGGTCTATCTAGATGATTGGACTGTCTTCGAATTAGTTAAGCACCATGCAACAAGCTTACATTTGATGTTGTATACTTACCGACGACACCAGATTGTGCTAAACCTTATGAAGTGCACATTCCTCGTTCCCTTTGGAAACCTATTGGGACATGTGGTCTGCAAAGAGGGACTGATGGTGGACCCTGCAAAGATTGTCGTTATTCTAAATTTGGAAGCACTACGAAGTGTTAAAGAATTGCATGCTACCTTGGGACACACCAGGTACTACAGAAAGTTTATCAAAAGCTATGCCCAAATCATCGCGCCAATGGAAAAACTATTGAAAAAGGAAGTTACATTTTGCTGGAATGACGATTGCACAAAAAGTTTGGATGTCTTGAAGGGGAAATTGGCCTTTGTTCCAATCCTGGTCATCCCAAAATGGGATGTTGAGTTTCATGTCCATGTTGATGTGTCGTGTATCATGCTGGGAGCAGTGCTCACACAGGAGGGCGAGGAAGGCTTGGATCACCCTATCGTGTTTGCAAGCCAGAGGTTGTCTAAAGTAGAGAAGAACTATTCCACCATCGAGCGTGAGGGGTTGGCGATGGTGTACGCACTCTAAAAATACTGACACTATTTGCTCAGAGGACATTTCAAGATGTATACCGATCATTCCGCTCTAAAATACCTGGTCAATAAGCCTGTGTTGGGGGGGCACATATGCAGGTGGCTCTTATTATTCCAGGAATATGATTTTGAGGTCGTAGTAAATCCTTGACACCTGAATGCAAGATTGGATCACTTATCACACATTGAGACGGGTGAGGAACCCACTAATCTAGAGGGAGGATTACTTGATGCACAACTCTTTGCAGTGTGCATCGTGGATGGGCACTTCAAAGATATAATCCATTTTCTGACAATAAGGACTGTGGTGAAGGAATACTCTATCCAACAAAAGAAGGAATTGGTGGTGCGCGTGGCAGATTTTCCTGTCATCGTGGGGCACCTATACAAATAGGGAAATGATGAGATATTGCGAACATACGTACCTGAGTTTGAACAAAGTCAGATCCTCATGGAAGCGCATGGGGGCATTGTAGGAGGACACTATGTAGGATGAACAACTGCACAAAAGATTCTTTCCGCTGGATTGTGGTGGCCAACCATGCACCAAGATTCGAAAGCGCAATGTAAGGCCTGCAATATATGTCAAAGGACTAGAAAACCATTACGGAGGGACGAGATGCCATTAAATCCACAAATGACACTATAGTCGTTTGAAAAATGGGCGATCGACTTTTTGGGACCAACTAAACCTCATGGAAAGACGTGCATGTGCTACATCATCACTAAAATGGAGTATCTGACACAATGGGTGAAAGCGCAGCCAGTCAAAGACCACACAGCTGCTACGGCTGCAAGTTTTTGTTCAAAAATGTGTTGACCTGATTTGGCTGTCCAAAAATCTTAATGGATGATCGCAGAACAAATTTTTTGAACGAAACCATCAATGCACTCACAGAAGAATTCCAGGTGTATCATCAGAAAAGTACACCGTACAACCCACAAGCCAATGGGACTGTAGAAGATTTCAATAAAATATTGGAGACTACACTGACCAAAGTGTGTAACATGCAGCGAAATGATTGGGACCTGCGCATACCTGCTGTGCTATGGGCTTACAGGACAACATGCAAGAAAATGACGGGATAGACACCCTTCCAGTTAGTTTATGGCATGGAAGTTGCCATGCCGATGGAATATATTGTACCTAGTCTACGAATAGCAATGCTCACAGGGATGACAGACTGTGAAGCTCTGGAGGAAAGGCTCGTGTAGTTAGACAAATGTGAGGAAGAACAATTTTTTGTTGGGTTTCATCAGCAAGTACAAAAGCAGTGTGAAAAAGCCTAGCACGACCACCATATCAAGTTACGCACCCTCAAGGTAAATGACTTAATGCTGCTGTATGATAGTAAGTTTGAAAAATTTCCAAGAAAATTCAGAATGCATTGGCTGGGACCATACATGGTTAAGGGGGTCACAGATGGAGGTGCAGCCCAGCTGGTCAAACTAAATGGAGAACCCTTCCCATGAAAAGTAAATGGTAGCCGCTTGAAGCCCTACACAAGGGCCGACTATCTGACTAGCCGGCTAAAGCACAGTATTCATGCTCTGAGGAGCTGGACAAAGGTGCGGTACTATAAACATACGCAACAAATGCCAGTAAAAATGTAAGGAAACAATTCAGACACGGAGGTCTCAGAAGAACAAATGCAGCAGGTTCAACAGGCAGCAACTCAATGTGTTGTTGACATCAGTACCATTTGAGAACAATTGGAGGGATTCCATGCCAAGATTGTCGTGCCGATAGAGTGACTTGAGGGTGATTCATGATGTTTGTGTTGGGGGCCTGTTGGGCATAGAATCCCCCCATAGCATGTTTTGGGGCTCAGAACCCAAGTTTTGAGTGATATTGTTGTAAAGCTCCATGAATTGTGGGCGTAAAATGTATGTTAGAGACATAGGGTTGTCTGCCCTAAGTTTGAATGTAATGTCAGTCTATCCATGGTCTGCAGACCATGACATTGTATAAATAGAGTGAGGCTCTAAGTTGTAAAGAGATGGATAATCATAGAATCTAATGGATAAAATGAGATAGTGAAGCATAGAAGAAGATTCTAAGTGTGTCATGGGTCATAGTAGTAGGAAGAGGCTCTGCAGCTGAGTGCACAAAGGCCTAGTAGAGTCTGCAACTAAGTGCGCGGACCCCTACAGCTAAGTGTGCAAGGTAGAGTTGAGTTTGTAACGAGAGAAGATATTAATAAAGAAAGGTTTTGTTGCCAATTCTATGCATTTGTTCTGAGTTAGTACCTATTTGATGTCATTTACAATTATACTGTTTATTTACTGCGCGTACTTACATGAATTGTGAATATTGTTAAGTATAACTGAAAGCATACAAATGAGATAAGTTAATCAATTAATATCGAATTACTAGTAAGGACTTGGGTAATAACATTGTTTGGCCCCTGAGTAAGGTTGTGCAAAGGTAGCATCTCAGGCTGCGAGGTACGGGTAAGTGTGCGTAGAGACGTGCGCACAGGGTCAAACCACGGACCATTTGAACCTATCAGACATCCCCAAGGTGAGGAAACTTGGTTCTAGCACCCTCCCATACTACTTCCGGTGAGACCTCAGTCCATACTCTGCGCACTGTTGCCGAAAGGGTCAGTAGTACCGGGATTTGTTGGACTAAATCATCTTCAAACCTGGGTCAGGCCCCAACAAGCCAACAGTCTAGATGTTTCACTAAAAGTGCAATGTTAAAATTCACACTTAGTGGCAAAGCAGTAATTCTAGGTTGGGTTGGATGAATGATTATAAAATTTAGAAACAAAATTTAAGCTCATATTTAATTGTAAAAGAGAGTTGCAGGGTCATAAAAAAAAAGAAGAGTAAATTAAAAAAATCCATTCAGCCATTAAATTATAAGTTCAACAATTGTGTTTCTTTCCTTGCTTTTCCCCTGAATATAATAATTCAGAGGAATAAAAATGAAATAAATTAAAAGAATCCATTCAGTCAATTAAATTATAAGTTCAACCTGTCTTTTCCCTTGCTTTTCCCCTGAATATAATAATTAAGGGGAATAAAAATGAAATAAATTAAAAGAATCCATTCAGTCAATTAAATTATAAGTTCAACATGTCTTTTCCCTTGCTTTTCCCCTTGAATATAATAATTATCCAATTAAACAAACCGATAGTTTGCGAGTTAACTGAACTTTCCTTTGCTAAAGTTTCTTTAGAAATTTTTATTAGGAGGTAAGAATATAAAATAGATTAACTGTTTTGCTTTCTATTTGAAAGAAGGATCAAAATAACAAAGAACCTCTTCTTGTACCCTTTGACTTCTAAATATCAAAGAATCTTGAGATAAAATGTACCTCCTATCTAAGGTTGTCTGCACAAGTCAAAATAAATACTTGCAATAATAATCAAAATAAATACTTGCAATAATAATCATTTTGGTAATGAAGTGGTCTCCATTGAGATATATGTTTTCAGACTATTTGTGAATGACAACTTATATTCGATAAATATGGCTTTTTTTTGTGCAACCTGCAATGGAGCGACTTAATCAATTATTTACCATTGTTTGTGAGGGTGACACTGGATTGAATAGATGACTCACAACAAATTGAGTCATCCATTTCTAGTTAAATTGATGTTAAGAAAGTTCGTGCTGTTGTACACAGGGTATAAATCTTTCGCTAAAGAGATTAGATGTTGAACTACAGTAATGAGATGGATCAACATAACGGAGAAGAATCCTTCTGATGGCACCTTGTTAAAGTAGTTACTTAATCATGATGCTTAGTAAGCTTAGTAAAATAATCTACAGTGGCAAAGTATTTTACCCACTTTCATATTTAAAGCAGTTACGTAAATCATCTAGTGATGTAGTCAAAGAATATTTACTTGTTTAGAAATTGTTTCAGATTTTTCAAGAAAACCATTGATGTAGTGGCTTAGTTCGGAAAATTGGTAGTTACCTATACTCCTAAATTTATCATTGAATCTGTGTGTCATTTGTGTCTCAACGAAATTGCATGTCCGTCATTTTAAATTGAATTTATCATTGAATTTGTGTGTCATTTGTGTCTCAACGAAATTGCATGTCCATCATTTTAAATTGAATTTATCATTGAATTTGTGTGTCAACGACATCATTTTAAATTGAATTTATCATTGAATTTGTGTGTAAAAGAAATTGCATGTCCATCATTTTAAATTGAATTTTTGTGTCCAATTTTTGCATGTTGGCAAGGAATATCGTTACACCGGTTATGATTCATGCCTATATATTTCATGTTCATTAAATACATTGTGACATCATTTAACATGTGAATTGGTTATTATAATACCAACATAGTACAATGGATTTAGATGGAATTTGATGTAGAGAACCAATGACAATGAATGGTAAAATGGTAACTAAGTGTAAAATTTTGTTGTGCTTTAATATTTGGTGTGTTTAGTGATTAGTGTTTTGTGCTCTAGATGAATATGGAATTACAATGGTCATTCTATGTTGATTGATATATTATGGAATTCTAAAGTGTTTTCTTCACCTTCTATCGGCTTATATTAAATACTAATCTGTATGCTCTATTAATGAGTAGTTATAGCTAGCTTCAGTGTAATGGAATTGTTGGTGATACACTCTGCTCTATTCTTTACTTGAATCAATCATTGTACATTTATATCAATTCCCTTTTGAATTATTGGATTACGACAACTATCCAAATAGGTGTCAAATTAGTTGAAGAGAACATTGTCTTTCTATTCAATTCTCTCCAAAGATGGCTTTTACTGGTCAAAAAATGTTATACAATGTTGCCGAATTTCAGAAGGAAAAAGTGGATTTCATTGTTTCTTTATCTAGCAAAGGAATTTTGGCTCTCAATGCTAAATCGCATCAATAATCTGGATCGGATAGGAAGAGCCAGTGGAAGAGATGAGAAATTGTTCAGACTAAGCCTCAATATTGCTTCAAAGTTTGATGGGAAGAACTAAGAGGAGTTTTTGAAGTAAAAAAAGAATCATGCAGCACTTCCTCAAGACTTTATGAAAACATTTTATGTAGATCTTAAAGAAAACCCACCAGATAAATGCTTTCCTATAAGAAAATCCTTGTAAGTGAAGTGAAGTCATAGGAGGAGGAGTAGATTTCCATAACTATCAAGGCCTCTTTGTATGTGGTTAGAAACTTGGCTGTAACATTGATTGAGCATATAGTATTCTCCATCATAAATAGATATAAATATATTATTGTGCCCTTGCTATTGATGTCAAAGGGGGAGGTAAGCTAAGGTAAGGTGTGTGTTATTAATTCCAAAGGGGGGGGATTAATGGCATTGTTTTCAGTGATGGAAAAAGAACAACAATGGAAAAGGAGTAGCAAAGCAGAAGCAAAGGCAAAGGAGGAGCAAAGGAGTAGTAGAGGAACATCAAAAGAGTACTAGAAAAAAAATAGAGATATGGCATGTTGATTTGTTAACTCTGTGCACATGGAATTGTAGAAATTTGATATAGTTGCAATTTCTCAAGAAATTCAATCTAAAATCAAGAGACACAATTCTAATCTACTAATCTTCAGAATGAAATTCACAATTTAGAACAACATGCATACACTTGAAATAATCAAAACCACAAATACATAGTGATTTCTAGGGGAACCCAACTGGGAAAAACCCCTCAAGCATGTTTGCATTAATCGATGAATTGAGAAATTATTACAATTGCTAGCCTCAGCTCTAAGCTCAGCATGCAAAAGAATAATTGTTCTCCTACTCAATAAACAATATTTGGCCAACACACAGCCAAATATTTGCTTACCAAGGCCCCTATTTCCTTGTGCAATTCCTCAGGAAATTAGCCCCTATTCTTTAGGAATTTTCTCCAAATTGATTGTGTAATTCCCAAGGATTGATCATTGATTGCATGCAACACTTGTACACTCAACACTAGTTTACAATTGATATTACACTCCCTTGGATTCTCCACCACAATTGAGCAATTCGAATTCCTTACATTCATGAACTATTTTTGCTTGATTGATCAGTTAACTAGATGATTTCTAATTAGATTGTGCCCTAATGATCTCTAAGTTAGATTGTTGTCCCACTGCACAACTGACCTCTAACTAGTTCTATTAACTGTTAGAACTAGGTTAACACAGTACAACATGAAATAACTGAACTGGATTGTTATAAATTAGAAATCACACATGCATAACTGAACTCTACGCTCTCTAACTCAAATTTACTAAGTTAACTGAGTGACAAGAGCTATGTCACCTCAGTTAACTACCTCCAAGTAGTCTATTGATGTGGAAATTTCAAATTTTCTCAATTTGACCAAGGCTAAGCCAAATTGAGCCTTTCTTGCTACAATTATCAACCACCCCTATCATGCACCTATGGAATTTGAACTTCCCTCTTGAAAAATCCTTTTTCAAGATGTCAACATCTTGTTCCTTAATTAGAATGTATTGTAGCAACATTATCCTCCTCTGCACATAGTCTCATAAATGATGATTCTGGATATCTATATGCTTGGTGATCATGAAATATTGTATTCTCGGAGAGCTTAATTCAACTCTGATTATCACAATAGATCACAGTTGGATCCATCTCCTAAGCAAACAGTCCCACAAGTATCTTTCTCATCTAGATCACTTCACATGTTTCTTGACTTGCAGCCATGTATTTAGCTTCTGCTGAGCTAAGTGCCACATACCTCTTCTTCCTGCTATACCAGGAAATTACTATGGACCCAACAATGAAAATTTCACCTGATGTACTCTTTCGATCGGATGGAATCCCTTCCCATTTTGCATCTATGAAGCCATGCATCTTCACTCCCTTTGTCTGCTTTTACCATCATCCATATTGGTTATTGCCTATGAGGTACCGTAAAACATGCTTTACTGTCTTCCAATACAATTTGGTTGGCCTAACCATAGGTTGTCTTAGATGGTTGATTGTATAGCACATATCTGGTTATGTGTTCACAAGATACATCAGTGAATTTACTAGCTTCCGATAAATGGTAGCATCAACCTCTTCACCTGAAGTGGCATTCTCCTTCCTCCATTTGGTCGCTAGAGGTGTCTCTGTGGGCTTACAAATCTCCATGTGAAAGCTATGTAGTATCTTTGTGGCATACTTTCCTTGAGACACAAATAGTTCCCCATCACCTTTCCAGACTTTCAGCCCGAGGAAGTAGTGCATGAGACCCATGTCTTTCATCTCAAATTTCCTTCCAATATCCTCTTTGCAAGAGCAGAGCGGTTTCTCATCACGAGTCAATATTAAATCATCAACATATAAAACAATGATAAGAAATTTACCTTCTACCAAGATATGATAGAGGTTTGCATTTGCCTCACTTTTGGTGAAGCCCAATCCAGTGAGATAACTATCAATCCAAGCGTACCAAGCTCGGGGTTGTTGTTTGAGATAGTACATTTCTCTCCTGAATTGCCACACATGAGACTCTCAATAAAAATATCCTAAAACCTTCAAGTTGGTCTATATACACTTCCTCTTCAATAACACCATTGAGAAATGTTTTGTACATCCATCTTGTGGATCTTCCACCTGATCTATGCAGCCAATGCAAGAATTGATCTAATGAATGAATACCTTGCTACATGAGCAAAGGTTTCCTCATAGTTATTTCACTCAACTTGAGAGAATCCTTTGGCCACAAAGTTGGCCTTATACTTCTCTATGCTTCTGCTTATTGCATTCTTAACTTTGAATATCCATTTTGAACACACAACTAATTTTTCTATTGATCTTGGTACCACTTCCCAAACACTATCCTTTATGATGGATTCATATTCTTCCACCATTACATCAACACAAACTAGTTTCTCAACTTCTTCCTCAAAAGAGGATGGCTCAGTCTCTACAAGATCAATCATTAGATCCATATAGACAATGTACCTTATTATCACCTGGATTATACAATCACCGCAACAATTGCTCAGGGAGGGGGTTTTCACTCTGATCCCTGCCCACTCTATTCTAGTTGTCTCCCAACATCAACCTATAAGGGGTAGTCCCTATGGAAATGGCATGAAGTAAAACAAGTCGGGAACCAACCTTTTTGGGAGACATGGATGAGTGGCCTAGATACTCTATAGAATTTAGAAAGATTAATGATTATATTAGATTTTAAGTATGAGACAAGTGCCTTATGGAGTTGATGAGCCTCATCATTGGGTAATTATATGGGCCTTAATTCACCTCTTAGCTTATTCAAACCTACTCTTATCATAAGTTATTACATGTTTTGATTATATTTTGTTTAATGAGATGAGTTAAAATGAGATATTATGCCTAGTGAACTAATATGCATTGAATGCGGTTTTGGAAGATAAAATCAGGGAATTTTAGCAAGAATAAGGTTTTAAACTCGAACGGGACAAGGGAGAGAGATTGTATCAGGTAAATCCTCCTCATTTACCCCTCCCCCATTCGAATATTCCTCCATTAATCCCACTATCTCGGAGTGCAAGCAGCCAAGTCATGAAGATCAGAAGGCAATCGAGAAAGTGTTAGACAAAGAGTTATTTCATCTTATGTTTGGAAGCCAAGCCTCCCTAAATTTAAGGAAGTCATTGGGGACTTCAGTTTTATAAGTAGAGAAGCCTAGAGCCTCACTAGGATTTGAATTCTTGTTGTAAAAACTCTAGTTATTTTCGAGTTCCAGACTTGTGGAAGACTTTGATGTAATTTTTTGTTTTGGTAATAAGAATGATCTTTTTCTTGCTCCAGTATTGAGTTAACTTAGAGGGCTGGCGCTCTTGGGTTGGGGCCCAACACTAGCAGCAAAGGCTTCTCTTCTTGTATATGTATGCTTAGCTTAGCTTCATATATTCATGGTTAAACTGTCTTTAGAAGTATTTCGTTGCAAGTAGTGTAGATTTGATTAATTGTTTATTAGTTTTCTTCCATTTGTGCCTTACTTCAGTAGCAGGTTAGAAGGGATAAAAGAAGCACCACAAAGCTGTCAGTAGGTGTCCTGACCTCACTTCTTCCTTCTGGGATCATGATTTGAGGAAAAGACCCTTACGCAACCCCTAAAAGATGGATTTCTATTTCTTTCATAAGATTTAGAGTTTAATGTACTTGAACTTGCTTTGATCAATTTTGCAAGTGTAGGATTTCATTGCCATCTCTTCTAAATTCATTCTTGTAGTAAATCTCATCCAAGATTCCATTTTATTCAGCAATTTCCTCATGCATAAGGTAGACAGTTAGTTCATTAAATTTTGCTTTTCTAGCTCATGAGAATTCTTCTTGTTTACATGACTTTTTGGAAGTTACACATGTTTGATGTAGAGAAGGTGCTTCATAATTAGAAAGAGATCTCACAGCATGCAACCAACTTCCAAATTCATCCATCCATAGGCATTCCTTGTTTTCATCAAGACCTTCACCAATTTCATCATTTTACATAGAAATTCCCCCAAGCATGTTGATTGAATCCAACCATCTCCTAAACTTGGTTTTGGGTTCTTAGTGATCCTAGGACTTTTCTCACTCCATTCCACCCATCAACCACCTTCCCTAATCCTTCCATCACCTCCAACACCCATTGTTTTTCTCTTGGCTGTATCATGTAGAAATACAGGGAATCCTGTAGGTTTCTAGTAGATCCTATAGGTTTCCCTGTGGTGCCCTGTTTTGAGGTCGAATTGAGGGAAAACTTTAGGAAGCCACCCAAGGTCACCCAAGGATCTCCAAAACCTTCCAACCATCTCCTGAACCTTCTAGCCATCCACCAACATCCCTAAGCCACCTTCCATATCACCAAAAGGGATTAGCTTGCACACTTGATTTTTCATGAAAAGCATAAAAATACAAAACAAATTTACTATAGTCCTTTACATGCACAACAGTGATGTTTGATGTTTTTTACTTCCATGCTTAGGACCGTAGAATTTTGTTCATGTTAATTTAGCATTATTGCAAAGCATAGCTCTTAGTAGTTAGTTAGGAAATGGTGTGCATTAGCATTGAATTTTAGTCTTTTTCATTATTACAGTAGATCAATGCTCTCTTATAGTAGATTTCTATTTCTTTCATCAAGGAACCAAGCTTCTTTTGAGTCCATAGAAGTCTAGCCTGAAAACCCTAGTGGTCTCTCGCTAGCTAAACAGTGACAAAAGGCAGAACCATCACTTTTACTTGTGTATACAGCATTATCACCTCCAAATTTGTACGAGCACTAGGTTGATAAAGTAAATTTGTTAGCCCAAGAGTTGTAGCATTCTTGCTACAATATTGGTGCTCATCATTTTTTGGTGCCATTTCTAGGGAAGTGTCTAAGTAATATGTGATTACTGCTTTCTTTCTATTTCTTGTTTCTAATATTCTTCCATTAGTTTCATTTCTACAAAAGTAATTTAGTTGCTTCCTTTTTCATTCTACATTCTCTACTTTCCTTTTCATTTTGCAAGTAAGATTTCAATTCAACAATTAGTTTTTCATTCGATCAGTAGTTTTCATTCAATCTGCAATTTTAGTTCTACAAAGTACTTCCCAAGGTTTGAAAAAAACACAACACCAAACCAAAAACATTTCCTTTCATGCCTCACAGGAATAGAGATAACTTAAGGAAATTTTGCCAAATACCCCCACTACATCAAACAACCAACCTTCCCTCTTCTTCGGTGGCTATGAAGTGGAGGAACCCTTAGGTGAGCAACCAGACATATTTGAAGAACCTACAAGGGAAGAAGAAGAACCCATTCCTACCAAGCTAATGGTTGAAAACGGAAATGACAAAGGGAATAGAGAGAGAGTTGAGTGTAGGGAAAAATCAAGCTGGTAGTCCCGGTTTTGGGATCCAGGGGAAAATCTCTGTGCATATGTGTTTTTATGTGTTATGATCTCGCATTGTTTATTTTTCTGTGATTTAGAATTCGTATGCAGGTAATTTTTGTATGGGGTTAAAACCTACATTTGGTATCAGAGCTGTTTTGGCTTCAAGGGGATGCCTTTGTTGCTGAGGGGTTTCGCTCGGGCCTGTGGTAGACCCCGTTTAGTAGGAGATCTATGAGATCAATTCTGGTGGTGAAAGAAGATGGCGAGCAGCGGAAAGATAGAGATTGAGAAGTGGTCAGAGTTTTGAGTTGTGGAAACTCAAGATGGAGGATCTGTTGGTGGATAAAGATCAGTGGATTGTGGTAGATCCGGGTACTAAACCAATGGGAGTGACCGATGAGTAATGGAAGAAGTTGGATCGGAAGGCAAAGAGCACAATACGATTGTGTGTCTCAGATTCAGTATTGTTGAATGTATCAGGGGAATTTACGGCGAAGGCTTTGTGGGATAAGTTAGGGACTTTGTACCAATCTAAGTCTCTGGTGAATAAACTGTTCCTGCGGAAAAAGCTATATAACCTGAGGATGAAAGATGGAGACTGACAGAGCATCTAAATGCGTTTAATACTGTGGTAAGTCAATTATTATCTATTGATATTAAAATTTCAGATGAAGATAGTGCATCAGTTTGTTGTG
Organism: Pinus taeda; assembly: GCA_000404065.3. Classification (NCBI taxonomy): domain Eukaryota; kingdom Viridiplantae; phylum Streptophyta; class Pinopsida; order Pinales; family Pinaceae; genus Pinus; species Pinus taeda. The sequence continues at coordinate 41,333 of APFE031364986.1, forward strand.
TTCTCTACCAGACTCGTGGGATAGTCTGGTTATTGCAATAGGTAGCAATGCAACTGCTTTGCAGTTTGATGAAATAGTCTCAGCCTTGCTGACGGAGGAGATGAGACGGAGAAATATGGACAACCAGAATGGTGATGCCTTGTCTGTACGAGGATGGTCCCAGAACAGAAACAAAAATAATTCATCGAGTGGGAGATCTAAATCTAGAGGGAGATCTAAATCTCCAGGAAAACCTACAAAGGTGGTGTGCTGGAAATGCGGAAAGGAAGGGCACTTCAGAAGGGAGTGTAAATCTACAGCTCCTGATAAAGGAAAGGGATCTGATGATGCTCCTTCTGCAGAGGTGAAAACCACCTTAGATGAAGGTGGGGATGTGTACTTGGCTTCTTCAAGTACACATGTAGATCATGAGGCATGGTTGATTGACTCAGTGCATCCTTTCACTTCACTCCCCATAAGAGTGGTTCTGCGAGTATGAGAAATATGATGGTGGTGATGTCTTCTTAGGAGATGATAGGAAGGCTAGAATCATTGGTCGTGAAAAAGTAAAGTTGAAGTTGCAAGGTGGAAGGGTTAGAACCCTTCCGGGTGTTCTGCATATTCTTGCGTTGGCCAAAAATCTGATTTCTGTAAGCAAGTTGGATGATGCAGGTGTAAAGACAGTGTTCGAGAAGGATACCTGCAAGATGTTTCGAGGAGCACTGGTATTGATGCGGGGAGTTCGGATTGGAACTCTGTACAAGCTGCAAGGTAGCACTGTTGTTGACGGGTGCAATAGTTCTATGGTTCCTGAAAATGGAGCAGAACATCTAGTGGTCTCTGGAGAGAAGACCATGTTGTGGCATCAAAGGCTTGGACATATTGGAGAGAAGGGCCTTCGAATACTTCATGGTAAAGGTATGGTAGAAGGTATGAGTAATAGCTCTCTGGATTTTGATTTTTGTGAAAATTTGGTATATGGGAAGCAGAATCGGGTGAGTTTCCCCTCTGGTGGTAAGAGGGTGAAACAAATATTAGAGCTTGTGCACAGTGATGTGTTTGGACCTGTGAAAGTTCCATCACTGGGTAAGTCTGTGTACTATGTATCATTTATAGATGACTTCTCAAGGAATACATGGATATTTTCCTTAAGAAGAAATCTGAAGTCTTTGACAGGTTTAAAGAATTTAAGGCTCTGGTGGAAAATCAGACAGAGAAGAAGATAAAGGTGTTGAGGACAGATAATGGTGGAGAATTCTGCAGCAAGGAATTTGAAGAATTCTGTAAGAAGTTTGGTATAGCACGACAGAAGACTACTCCATATACACCTAAGAAAAATGGAGTCGCAGAAATAATGAACAAGACGTTAATGGAAAGGGCAAGAAGCATGCTCAGTGGTGCCAGGCTAGGATAGGAATTCTGGGCAGAGGCGGTGGATATTGCATGTTACTTGGTCAACAGGTCACCTTCATCAACATTGGAGGATAAGACTCCACAAGAAGTATGGACTGGTAAGAAACC
>APFE031364986.1:45924-56447 GCA_000404065.3 Pinus taeda
ATCAAGCTGGTAGTCCCGGTTTTGGGATCCAGGGGAAAATCTCTGTGCATATGTGTTTTTATGTGTTATGCTCTCGCATTGTTTATTTTTCTGTGATTTAGAATTCGTATGCAGGTAATTTCTGTACGGGGTTAAAACCTACAACTCCAAATAGGTTAAACATATACCCACTTGTAGATCTTCTCTAATCCAGATCTCCAACCCAGTCTGCATCAACAAAGCCACGAATATCCAAAACTCTGTCCAATCTTGGTCTTCCTTAGTAGCATAAACCATAATCACTAGTGCCACGCAAATACCTGAAAACCCGCTTCACTGTTTTCCAATGCTCCTTCCCTGGTTTTGACATAAACCTGCTCAATACTCCCATTGCATGTGCAAAGTCTAGTCTAGTACAGACTAGGCTACCAACTACACTTGCATATGGAACATGGGACATATCCTCTTCCTCTTCTTGTGTCTTAGAACACTGTTCAACAGATAACTTTACACCTATAGGAATAGGAACCTTCACTGGTTTACTATCCTGCATATTAAACCTCTGCAGTATTCTCTCGAAATACTTCCTCTAGTTTAACTAGAGCTTCCTCTTTTCCCAATCTCTTTTAATTTCCATGCCCAAAATATAGTTTGCAAAACCAATATCTTTCATGTCGAATTTGGAGGACAATTGGGTCTTCAATCCTGGATAATTTCTTTGTCATTCACAATCAGAAACATATCATCCACATACAAGACCAGATAAATAACACAGTCACCAATTAATTTAAAATACACATATTGATCTTCCTTGCTTCTAATGAAGCCAAGTCCCCGTATAAATGTATCAAATTTCTGATACCACATCCTCCGTGGTTGTTTTAACCCATACAAAGACTTATTTAACTTGCATACCAGTTCTTGCTCCCTTCACCACAAAGCCTTTAGGTTGCTTCATGTAGATCTCCCCTTCTAGATCCCCATGAAGAAATGTTTTCTTCACATCCATCTGTTCTACCTTAAAATCAAAAGCAACAACAACAGATAAATGTAATCTAATAGAAGCTATCTTGGCAACAGGAGAAAAAATATCACCAAAATCAATTCCATCACCTAGGAATAACCTTTTGCTACCAACCAAGCTTTGTATTTCTCCACTTTTCCTTCTCCATTTGTCTTCTTCTTGAACACCAATTTTCTGCCAATGGGTTTCCTTCCAGCTGGCAACTCCACCAGATCCCAAGCTTCATTTTTGTGCAAAGATGTAATTTCACCAACCATGGCCTCTTTCTAGAGTTTTCCATCCTATGAATCTATTGCTTCCTTCATAGTTGTGGCATCATCATCAGTAATAGATAAAGCAAAATTTGAACATAAATCAGATGGACTATACCTTTCTAGTGCCTTCTTTCTCGAACCGATCTTCTCACAACCAGAGATTGTGGATCTTTATCTTCTGATTCCTCTTCTGCAGTAGAGTCTAATTCTTCCTCCTTTAGCTCAAACTCTATCTTCTCAAGTTCCTTTTTTGGGACTTGATGTTTAATAACATTTTTTACCTCTCTGAACACCACATCTCAGCTGTACACAACCTTCCTTGTTACCGGGTTCCAAAGTTTATAACCCTTTAAACCATCCTTATATCTAATAAAGATGCACTTTTCAGATTTACTATCCAAATTTGTTCTTTTCTCCTTTGGAACATGTACATATGCATCACATTCAAATACCCTCAGATGTGAAAGAGAGGGTTTCTTACCAGTCCATACCTCTTGTAGAGTCTTATCCTCCAATGTTGATGAAGGTGATCTATTGACCAAGTAACATGTTGTCTCCACTGCCTCTGCCCAGAATTCTTGTCCTAACCCAGCACCATTGAGCATGCTTCTTGCCCTTTCCATCAATGTCTTGTTCATTCTTTCTGCAACTCCATTTTGCTCAGGTGTATATGGAGTAGTCTTCTGTCATGCTATACCACACTTCTTACAGAATTCTTCAAATTCCTTGTTTCAAAACTCTCTACCATTATCTGTCCTCAACACCTTTATCTTCTTCTCTACCTGGTTTTCCACCAGAGCCTTAAATTCTTTACACCTGTCAAAGACTTTAGATTTCTTGTTGAGGAAATATATCTATGTATTCCTTGAGAATTCATCTATAAATGATACATAGTACATAGACTTACCCAGTGATGAAACCTTCATAGGTTCAAACACACATTGTGCAAAAGCTCTAATATATGTTTCTCCCTCTTACCACCAGAGGGAAAACTCACCTAATTCTGCTTCCCATATACACAATTTTCATAGAAATCAAAATTGAGAGAGCTATTACTCATACCTTCTACCATACCTTTACCATGAAGTATTTCAAGGTCCTTCTCTCCAATATGTCCAAGCCTTTGATGCCACAACATGGTCTTCTCTCCAGAGACCACTAGATTTTCTACTCCACTTTCAGGAACCACAAAACTGTTGCACCCATCAACAAGAGTGCTACCTTGCAGCTTGTATAGAGTTCTAATCCAAACTCCCCGCATCAATACCAGTGCTCTCCGAACCATCTTGCAGGTATCCTTCTTGAACACTGTTTTTACACCTCCATCATCCAACTTTCTTATAGAAATCAGATTTCTAGCCAATGTAGGGATATGAAAAACACCCGAAAGTGTTCTAACCCTTCCACCTTGCAACTTCAACTTTATGTTTCCGCAACCAATGATTCTAGACTTCCTATCATCCCCCAAGAAGACATCACCACCATCATATTTCTCATACTCACAGAACCACTCTCTATGGGGAGTGAAGTGAAAGGATGCACTTGAGTCAATCAACCATGCCTCATGATCTACATGTGTACTTGAAGAAGCCAAGTACACATCCCCACCTTTATTTGAGGTGGTTTTCATCTCTTCAGAAGGAGCATCATCAAATCCCTTTCCTTTGTCAGGAGATTTAGATTTACAGTCCCTTTTGTAGTGCCCTTCGTTTACACATTTCCAACACACTACCTTTAGAGGTTTTCCTTGAGATTTAGATCTCCCTCTAGATTTATATCTCCCACTTGATGGCTTATTTTTGTTTCTATCCTGGGACCATCCTTGTATAGAGAAGGCATCACCATTCTGGCTCTCCATAGTTTTCCATCTCATCTCCTCCATCAGCAAGGATGAGGCTATTTCATCAAGATACAAGGAAGTTGCATTGCTACCTATTACAATAACCAAACTATCCCAAGAATCTGGTAGAGAACCCAACAAACTAATTCACTTATCTTCATCTAAAATTTTAATATCAACAGATAATAACTGACTTACCACAGTGTTAAATGCATTCATATGCTCTGTCACTGAGTCTCCATCTTTCATCCTCAGGTTATACAACTTTTTCTGTAGGAACAGTTTATTCACCAGAGACTTAGATTGGTACAAAGTCCCTAACTTTTCCCACAAAGCCTTAGCCATAGCTTCCCCCAATATATTCAACAATGTTGAATCTAAGACACATAATCGTATTGTGCTATTTGCCTTCCAATCCAACTTCTTTCATTCTTCATCGGACACTCTTGTTGGTTTATACTTGGATATACTGTGATCCACTAATCTTTATCCACCAACAGATCCTCCATATTGAGTTTCCACAACTCAAAAATCTAACCATTAAATTTCTTGATCTCTATCTTTCCACTACTCGCCATCTTCTTTTACCACTAGAATTGAGCTCCCATATTGTTGTGTGTGGAGCATGATTGTTCAAAGGTCTTTGTTTTAGCCGAATGTATACCCTAGGAAGCTTGTACACCCCTCCACGTGAGGGGGTGCGGGGGGGACTTGTCCCCCCTGTGGGGGTCCCGGGGGGCTGATCCCCCCGGCTAGGGGGTCCGGGGGCTAGTGGTCCCCCAGTGGGGACTCAGGGGCAGCACCCCCGAAGCTAAAAACATATGTAAAATTGCCTTGTAAAAGTATAGTAATTTCTAGTCAATTTGGCCCATTCATTAGGCAAATGATCTAGCAGTAGAACTTCTGTTTAGTTTAGGGTTTTTTGCCCTAGAAGGAAACCCCTCTCTTTGTATGAGGGAATTGTATTTGAGGCTCTATAATAGATGTGTATTCTCTGAGCAAGAAGCAAAGAGGTGAGACTGTGAGAGAAAACAAAGGATATTACAATGGATCTTCTGTAGGTTGTGTCTCTTCATTTTGTTGGAATAGAAAGGAAGGACTAGCTGTTCAGGGTGGGCATAGCTCAAACTGGGCGAACCATGTATATCTGTGTCTCTCTTTTTTTACGCATTTTCTGTGTTTATATTTCTGCAATATTTTATGTGTTCCATTGCTCCGTAATATACATAATTTTCTAACAACTGGTATCAGAGCTGAAGGTCTATTTGGTTGATAAACTCGCATGAAATAAGGGTTCCTCGTTCGAGTAGGAGCAATGGTGAAAGATGGTAAGTTTAGGGTTGAGAAATTTAATGGCCAAAACTTCTCGCTATGGAAGATGCAGACGGAAGATTATCTGTATCATAAAGATCTATACCTACCATTAGGCGAAAAAACAAAGATGCCGAAGGGTATGACAAATGAAGAATGGAACCTTCTCGATAGAAAGGCTCTTGGAACAACATGGTTGTGCCTCGCAGCGTCGGTCACCTTCAACATTTCGAAGGAAACAATGACAGAGGGTTTGATTAAGGCGTTGGAGAAATTATATGAAAAACCCTCGGCCTCAAACAAGGTATTTCTTATGAAACAGTTATTTAATATGAAGATGTCGGAAGGTGGATTTGTTGTAGATCATTTAAATGATTTTAATATTGTTACAAGTCAGTTATGTTCTGTAGGGGTAAACTTTTATGATGAAGTTAGAGCTTTGTTATTCTTGTGCTCATTGCCAGAAAGTTGGAATGGTTTAGTGATGGTCATTAGTAACTCTGTGTCTAGATCTAGTACTTTAAAGTTTGATGATGTTGTTGGTGCTATCCTTAGCGAGGAAATGCGACGGAAAAGCTCTGGTGAGACATCGCGTAATGCTTTGAGTGCAAATTCTAGGGGAAGAAAAATGGAAAGAGGAAAGAGCTCAAGATATCGCAGTAAATCAAGGAAAGGCATATCCAAGTCTAGATCGGGGATAGTGTGCTGGAAATGCGGAAAGAAAGGACACCTAAAGAAAGATTGTAGATCTCGGAAGGGAAAAGGAGGAGATGCACAACAAGAAAGCAAATGTGACAGGTGAGGTGTTACAAGATGCTTTGATTCTTTCTTTCGAAAATATTACTGATTCCTAGGTGGTAGATTCAGGGGCCTCATTCCATGCACACCTGATAAGAAATACTTTCATGACTATGTTCAAGGAGATTTTGGACAAGTTCATTTGGGTGATGATAAACCCTGTAAAATTGTTGGAATGGGTAAGGTTCTTGTAAAATAGTAGAATGGAAACCAATGGCTACTAAAGGATGTAAGGCATGTTCCAGATATAAAGAAAAATCCGATTTCAACAGGGCAATTAGGTGGTGAAGGTTGTGTGACAACTTTCACAGATAAAGCTTGGAAGGTCACCAAAGGAGCCCTGGGAATAGCAAAAGGTGAAAAGGTTGGTACATTGTATTTATGTAATGGTGTTTCTAACTCTGTTAATGCTTTAACTTCCAAAGGAGCAGATGCAACATTATGTCATCATAGGCTCGGACACATAAGTGAAAAGGGGATGAGGATTCTTCACTCAAGGAATTTGTTGTCGGGTTTGAGCAATGTTGATTTGGACTTCTGTGAGAATTTCATTTATGGAAAACAGAAGAGAGTTAGATTTCTCAGAGTTGGGAAAGAAAAGAAGAGCGAAATTAGAGCTTGTGCATACAAATGTATGGGGACCTGCTCAGGGATCATCTGTCGGTGGCTCTCGGTATTATGTTACTTTTATTGATGATGCAACTAGAAAAACCTAGATTTATTATATTAAGAATAAATCTGATGTATTTGATACTTTCAAGAAATGGAAAGCTTTGGTTGAGATTGAGACAAGAAGGAAATTGAAGTGTCTTAGATCAGATAATGGAGGTGAATATTGCAGCAAAGAGTTTGATAGGTACGGTTTAGAGCATGGAATTCGTAGAGAGAAGACAATTCCAAGAACACCACAAGAAAATGGTGTGTCAGAAAGGATGAACAGAACAATCTTGGAGCATGCAGGGTGCATGAGATTGCATGCAGGATTGCCTTTACAATTTTGGGCAGATGTTGTAGACACTGTTGTTTATCTAATAAACAAAAGGCCTTCAAGTTCCTTGGATGGTGGTGTTCCAAAGGAAGCATGGACAGGTAAAAAGGTAAGCTACTCTTTTTTAAAACCTTTTGGTTGTGAGGCCTTTGTCCATATTGATAAAGAAAATAGAACAAAGCTTGAGGAAAAGTCAAATAAATATACCTTTATTGGATATGGTGTTAATGATTTTGGTTATCACTTATATGATTACAAAAATCACAAAATCATTAGGAGCAGAGATGTAATATTCAATGAAAAAGGTCTTGTATAAGAATCAGTTGTAAGGAAAAGGAACAAAAAAAGAAAAACAAGGAATACGCAAGTCTTTGATGAAAATCACTGAAAAAGTAGGTGCCTGAAAATATAATATCAACAACAGCAACCACCACAACAGCAACAGGCACCCCAAAACCTAAAAAGTGGTGTTAGAAGATCTACCAGGATAAGAGAACCCTGAACGATACTCTCCTTACTTATATTATTTATTGTTGACTGATTCTGGTGAACCCGAATTTATGAAGAAGCAATGAAGGTTGAAAGCAGAAAAAGTGGGAGGTAGCCATGGAAGAAGAGATGGACTCCTTAATGCATAACCAGACTTGGGACTTAGTCAGGTTGCTTGCAGAAAAAACTACATTGAAGAATAAATGGGTTTACAGGCTAAAGGAAGAAGATGGAGGAAAACAGAGGTACAAAGCTAGACTTGTGGTGAAGGGGTTTGCACAAAAGAAAGGTATTTATTTTTGATGAAATATTTTTTTCTGTTTTTAAAATGACTTCAATCAGAACTATTTTAAGTCTAGTAGCAGTCGAAGATTTGCATCTTGAGCAATTATATGTAAAGACAACCTTTCTCCATGGGGATTTGGAGGAAGAGATATATATGTAGCAACCACAAGGATATGAAGTGAAAGGGAAGGAGAAACTAGTGTGCAAGTTGAAGAAGAGCTTGTATGGCTTAAAACAGGCTCCAAGGCAGTGGTATCTAAAATTTGACAAGTTTATGTCTGAACAAGGTTATCAAGATACAACATAAGAATGAGAGTTACCTAGAGATTTTGGAAGAATTTGAACGGTTGAATTTGGCGTATGGGAAGTTAGCTTCTTTTGCTCCACTTCTTTGCTCTCAAACTCAAATGGTGAAAATGGTGAGTCTAAAAACCTTTTTATAAGCTTTGAATATGTCAAATTTTTTCAAAACAAGATTTTGTTTGGTCTCATGTAACTTTTAACTTGGGAGCTTGGAATGTCGAGAATGGTTTGATTTTTAGGACATTTTCGACATTTTCAACAGTTTCGAGACGGTTCCATGACTGTTGACCTGTCATGGCAAGTATCGTTTTCTCACTGGCATATAGGTTAGGGAAGCCATCTTTTTCGTTGCATCATGCATACTAGCCTCCATCGATCGATACACTTTGCATAGGATCGATCCCATCATGTTATGGTTTGCAAACCATCTTCACTCACCGATTCTTTAAATCATGACACGATGGTAGAGCCATCCTTTACATGGGCATCCTAGTTACCACCTCACTAACATTTGTTGCCCATGCTGCTCCGATTTGAGTAGGCTCGGGAGTCCTCTATAGTCCCTCCATGACTTATACGATGAACACTCATTCCTCTTTTCTTCTTCGTTTCATTTTGGCCTTATACCCTAGAGACTCCTTTGTGTTGATTTGTACTACTGCATTGCATTTTGACTATATGCACCTTTTTGCCTTAAGCCGACTTCACTTGGACTCATGTTTAAGCCAACTTTTGACCATGACGACTACAAAATCAAACTTGCATACCTTTGACCTTTGCAGCTTGACACACCTTGAACCGTGGAAGGAACACACCTTTGAGTGTCTCTGGCCAGTTTTCGCCTCCCTGAATCAAGCATAGGAATGTTCCAATCCCAGGAACTAGATCATCTACTTCGCTGACACTCGTTCTTTCCACTGTACTATAGCATTCTTTTATTCTTTTTCCAGCTTTAAAGAAAAAGACCAAAAAATTATATATTCTAAAAAAGAGCGGGAACGAGACAATATTTCCATTTATTATTGGCAGCTAGAGTCAGTTGTGTCGCCCTTGAACAAAGCACTTGAAACAAAGTCTCCTCCGTTTGGGTGGGATTTAGTTTGACTTAGGTATGCCTTAACCTTGTTATTGAGTCAGTTCTCCCCCGATTGGTTATCTCTTCCAATCATATGGAGGGTTCGTTTGTGCCTCCTGTGCAATGAGCTTATACAGAGTCATCATATACTGCCACATAGTCACATTGATTCATGGTTTTGTTCAAGGGAACTTAGCCTGAGTTGGCCTCTCTGCGGTGTCTCTTGACTTATTTTTCAGTCGGCCATCCTTGGTTGTCAGTGCTATGTCTATCATCACATCAGTTATATTTGTATTTTACTCGTGCCAGTTTGAGAAGCTCTCCATTGACTTCTTACTGGCGGGTCTTGTCCTTATCGACGGCGACATCTTTCTCTAAGAACAAGCCTAGAGCTGCACCCTGGCCCTATTTTCATTATTGATAGGTCACCTTGTGCTCAGCATTGATCAGTAGCATGGCTCTTTGAATGAGTGGTTTCCCTTGTGTTCGACATCAGTTTACATTATCACACATTGGGATTCGTGCCATACCTTATTTTCCATTTGACCCTATTGGTGGATACCTTGCCTCTGTGTCATCTTTCATTATTGATTGGTTCAGAGGGTTTCTGCCATGTGCTAGCCACATCTTTTGTATGCTGGAAATGTACTTTGGTTGGGTTACTACATCTTTTTCGTTCAATTCCTTCCACATTATTGGCCTATGGGTTACACTTGTGCTAGATTGATGGAGGATGCCTTAATGCCTTCCTTCTAGCAGATCTTTCCCTATCGACTTCAACTCATTGCTCCGGGACAAAGATCTAGAGTTCATTTGGCAGTACCTTGGGGTTTGCAATCATTAGTGGCAGATCCTTTGCTATTATCAGTGGGAAACCATCATTGTCTCCTGATCGATAAGTTCTTACAGGTGTTCGACTCCAGCTCATCTATTCACACTTGTTGGATTGTATTGGGTACCTTGACACTGATTATCATTATCGGTGAGTAGTCTCGTGTTTGTTAACGATATACATCAATGACCGGTAATCAAATGATTTCTCACATGGTCGACTTCAGATCATTTATTCCCATGCTGTAGAAATGTACCACGGTGGTTGGTGAAGACCTCAGGTTGTATCAACATTCGTTGGTTCACTTGACAGTTGCTCCTATTGCTGCTAGTAGATACCACTTCACTTTATATGTTGCAGTCATTCATGGCGACATTTTGTATGCTGGCACCTGAGTTTGTAGTGTAGTACCATCTTATTCCATCATGTTCAGTTGGTACTTTTTGGGATCAGTCTTTAATATCGGTGATCCACTTCATCTTTCAGCATCATTGACATTCGTATATGTGACATTCAAACATGCACTTGTTCAATCATGATCATATGATCCATTATGTATTTTCCAGTCATTTATGCTTGTATACTTGGTGGATCGGCTTGTACTTGATATGCGGACATGCTGTATTTTCTCTGAGCATGGGTATGCCCGCCTCAGACAGTGTTTCTTTCTTATCTCCTTTTGTGGCTTGGCAGGCTGAATTCTGGTGTAGTCCTTCTCAGTTTTCGACAAATTTCCTTTCCATGAACTTGCTTAATACATTTCGGCCATCATGTACCCCTTCTGACCTCATATATTAGGGGGCATCTGTTATAGCTCCAAATCTCACTCTTGAGGTTTGTGATCCTGCACTCATGGCCTAGGGCAACCCCTCCTTCCAGACCTGGTCCCAAATTTAAAAAACAGTGTTTTATTCCCTATACGCAACATTTCCCTGAGCTAAACGTGTGTATATGTAGGTCTGTATATACCCAACCCGCGTATATGTTTAAAAACACTTAAAAAAAATTAATCTCCTTTATTTCAGGCAGAGATCATGGGTTTTACCTGTTGATTACCTATTAGTGCCCGTGGCCCAACTGTTCCCAACGAATTCCCAACTAAAAACTGCTTTGGGAGAAGTATAAAAAGGCTTCTATGGGAAGGCCAAAGGGAGGAGAGAAGAGAGAGAAAGATTACTATGTTGAGATTTCCCTGACTAGGTTTGAAGATCCTTATGCCTCCTGCACTTCCCCCATTCTATAGGAAACTCTTGTTTCCTTGTGTGTGTTGATGATTTCATACTACTTGAGATATCATGGAGTAAGTCATGGAAGGAGTTTGTTAAAGGCTTGAGACTGGACGAAT
>APFE031364992.1:0-10736 GCA_000404065.3 Pinus taeda
GACTAACATATTCATGAACTAACGACCATCGCTACTCCATGTGTGTTGCAACTAATTTTCATACACTACCCTTATGCACCAAACAACTTAGCAGGCGCCAACACTCCTTTGGGAAAGCTAACACCCACGTCCATTGCCAGCACGTCATTTCAACTTGTCATGAGTCACCCTTGCAATCGTCTTACAGAGAGCGGTTCGTTTGCGAACATCAATGCTTGACTCATGCGAAAAAACAACACATGTATACTTAAAAAATGCCTTTAGTTAGATTCCAAAATTAGTAAAACTTTAGCAATTTCTACAATGATTACCTTTTAGAAATGCTTCAATAATTTATTTAGAGAATACTAAATAATTTTATGCTTGCCATGATTAGCATCATTGTAATAAATTTCCGTCCTATAAAATATTTTGAAATCATATTAAAGCTCATTTGCCTTCACATGCTTAGCAACTAATATAACACAATATTATAGGTTCACACTAAATTGCTCAATTATCTTAAATAAAAATTTAATTGCATAGGATAGCCATGATTACTGCATTACAAGCGAAGTATGCCCCGCATTGTATGAAACGACTAATACAAACACTTGAATATTCAATCATGCAAATATTCAGTCATGCAAATACTCTGTGTAGCTATGCTGAAATATAATCTTGAAAACTAGTAAGACGATCCATCATCATGTGGATGTGTTTCAACCGATTCTAGCAGTGTAACCACTACACACTACTTGATGAATGTTTGAGAATATGAAATTTTCTTGAGACAATTTACAATTTTGTGTGAATATTTGACAATATGTAATTCAATCACTATTTTCTTCTGACAGTTTACAGTTTTGGAGTTATTAAAAAAAATAAATTACCATAGTTATAAAAAAAACATAATTATGAAATTATTTTTCTCATGAAGCTAACCTCTGAAATATGATCTACCTGTGCTAGAACTATTTCATATCAATTTTAAAGCAGCAATATTAAAATGATTTATTTTTATCCTTGATACAAAACTAGGTCAACAACTCCAATTTGAGATTACACGTTATAGAAATTACTTCATACCTGTATTTCCTATGTACGAATATGGCACATTATATCTTTTTAACAGTAGAACTTGTACAAAGTCGAGCCATTTTCCAAACAATTTCAAGTGTCTTAACATGCATAAATCCATTCCATTTTAGCTTATTAATTTGTCGAGACAATATCAATATCAATTTCAAATTTTACATAAGATTAAATTGCTACACAAATTTATAGATTGTTACACAAATTCCAAGTACTAATATGGCACATTATGGTTTCCATTTTTTATGTAACAGTCAAACCGTTTTTCTAAGAAGCATTTTAATAGTGAAAGGGTGTTAATATGTATCCAGAGATTATTTTATCTCTATTCAAATAGTTGCGTCAAACCATATTTCTAAAAATTTAAATCAAGTTCTGATATCACAGAAACCCAATCACTCGGTTCTATGGGCAGAGATTGAACAAACTTAAAATAAAATGCATCGTTGAGCTTCTAGAACTTTGAATCACTGAAATGATCTTGGGCTCTGAAATTCGACAGTCATGGAAATGAAAATGGATATTGTATATTAACAGATGCAAGAAAATTTAATGAAGGGTATGATAGGCCATTGATCCTCCTTGAAAACAACCAGAGATTTTCTGCAAGTCTCAGTGGAATTCGTTCAATCAAACACCTAGTTTACTCGACTGCGCTACTTTCTATACATCACGCAGCTCATCCCAATCTAGTAATTAGCTATCAAATTAAGCCTTTTGTCTCAGAAAGTACGGGAGCTCGATTGTGGAAAACACAGGCGTGTTTACAAAAGCCCTAAATCTCATACTGACAGATAGAGAATCATTTAAAATCGAAATAAACTGTAATTCTTACATAAGGGTGCTCCGATACCAATTGTTAGATTTAATTTATGGGTCTTCCTATGCTTCTTTAAACCCTAACCAAGATCTACTCCTTTGTAAGAAATTGAAAATAAAGCACAGCGGAACTAGAACTTACTTTCCATCTTCTAAAGCTCCCGGTCTTGACTTGAGTTGTTGGCTCTTGAATCCTTCCAAAAGCTTGCAATCATTTTCTCTCGCTATCCTTGATAGAGTATCCAGTCTTCAATGGAGCAGACTATTTTCTGAGATGATTGCAAGCCTTGGAGACTCACCCCTTTTATAGCAGTCCCAATCCTAGGGCAGCCGAAATTTGGCTGTCAATTGACAGCTAAATTTTAGCCCCAATCCTAGGGCAGCCGAAATTTGGCTGTCAATTGACAGCTAAATTTCAGCCCCAATCCTAGGGCAGCCGATTTCGGTTGTCAAGAAATTTATTACTGCTATTATTTCAATCAATTATAATCGGTCCATTAACAATTATAATTGATTAACATTATTCTATATGTATTTGTATCCAAATCCTTATTTAAATACGTTTAATGCCATAACTTAATTAATCACATTATTTGGCATTAATGCCAAATTTCGGCTGCCATAGGATTGGGACTGCTATAAAAGGGCTGAGTCTCCAAGGCTTGCAATCATCTCAGAAAATAGTCTGCTCTATTGAAGATTGGATACTCTATCAAGGATAGCCAGAGAAAAGGATTGCAAGCTCTTGGAAGGATTCAAGAGCCAACAACTCAAGTCAAGACCGGGAGCTTTAAAAGATGGAAAGTAAATTCTAGTTAAGCTGTGCTTTATTTTCAATTTCTTATAAAGGAGTAGATCTTGGTTAGGGTTTAAATAAGCATAGGAAAACCCATAAATTAAATCTAACATAGTCATGTAGAATTCTTTTCTAAATAACATAGGGTAAAGATAAGCTGAAGTGGTTCTAAAAATAAAATAAATTGTAACTTTTTCAAAGTCCAAGATTATTTGATCAAAATTCTTAAAATCTTCAGAAAGAACTATATCTAGAAACTCTGATCAATTCTCCCACTCTAATAGAATAATGAGTTCATAAATATTGTACGTTGATTTATTTAACCAAGACAGCTAGAAATTGTACTAAAGGCAGCTGTACTGTAGAATTATGTAATCGAAATTTTATGGGTTTGGAACTATAAAGTTCAAGCAGCAGAGACAAATCCACACTGCTTTTATAGCCTCTCACGAACAAATGATAGCTCTTTATTTTCTAATAAAGGCAGCATAATAAAAATCTAAATTTACAAAACTGAGTCTTGCCCCGTTGCTGCATCTGTTGCTGAAACCACTAATGTCTGCACAAGAATATGGTGCTCAGCTCTGTTGCCGACATTCCCACCGCACCTGTTCTTGATTTCTATATGATTTGAGGGCAACGGTCAGATATTTGGGCGCACCTTATTCCCATCCTTCCAGCTAGGATTGAAGCACGGCCTGCCTCCATTCATACTCTGGTGTTTCGCTTTGATTTCTATATGATTTGAGGGCAACGGTCAGATAGTTGGGCGCACCTTAATCCCCTCCTTCCAGCTAAGATTGAAGCACGACCCGCCTCCATTCATACTCTGGTGTTTCGATTTGATTTCTATATGATTTGAGGGCAACGGTCAGATATTTGGGCGCACCTTAATCCCATCCTTCCAGCTAAGATTGAAGCACGACCTGCATCCATTCACACTCTGGTGTTTCGCTATTCTCCGCGATGCCACCACAATCCTAATCGACGAGGATCAAGGGGTATCTTTGTGTCGATCACAGGTTTTGGGACTATCAGGGAGATGTTGTGGTTAAACAATTGACCTTCTCTTCATCGTTAGATTTCTAGATATTTTAGGAATTCGCGATCCACATCAATTTAGAAGTATTTATAAAAGATGAAATAGATATTGATTTTAAGATATTTCCAAAATTTGTAATCCGTCGTAGATAAATAACACATACTGATTGCAGAAAAGTAATGGTATATACAGTATTCTAATTTTCCTCCATTTTGATCTTTATTTTTTGCAATCAATTTTGTGCTCATGTTTTTTAGATAGCAATTGGTTAATTTTAAGAAGAATTGGTTGTAATTACTTGTTTGATAGAAAAAAAGAAGAGAGCATAGAAAAATTGATCACACCACACAAATTATTATTATATTTTAATGATTTCCATAAATATATTTATAGTAGATCACTTATAACGATATATTTAGATAGTTATTACAACTCACACGTAGGAAATTGACTATTTCTAGATTGACACTCAGGGACTTAGAATGACAATTCACACATTACATGGAAGCATTACTTTCAACACCCTTCCTTAATGCTTACATGTAGAAAATATAAAAAAACTCAAATTACAACAATAAATAAACTTTTGTCAGATTTCTCTGATATAATCATCATTAGGACCCACTTCCACTCTCAATCTTGCACATAGAGCTCTTTCACCACCACATCTTTGAGTTGTCACCTAACTTCTTTTTAAAATGTAACCGCTTCTAACCATTATTGATGAACTTTGCAGAATTGACACTTCTCAACCTCCGGGAGCCCAACAGGTCAGTGTCGATAACCATCCTATGGAACTGCCACCATCCTTGAATCTAAGGTCCTCGTATAGAATGTCTTCAGTAGACAATTCTACAACTTGACCTTATAAAATACCATGTACTGACACTCCCGAAATAACACTGGTCACACCAAGTTAACTTTAATATTCCCGAAACGCAACAAACCACATTATTCTATGAATAATTTACCCGTTCTCTCTGTAATTCTTTATATAAAACATGTGAGACACCAGCCTTCATAAATTCATTAAAATATTTACACAAAATATATCACTTTATACCATTTTTTTTAATCTATTTAAGGACAAAATTGTATTCTATCTCTTTTAATTACATTTAACATTTACTTTAAATAAGTTGGGCATTAAAAACAACACAACGATCCTGTAGGGTGTTCATCTCTTTACGGCAAAATGTACACTCCACATTTGTAACTCACAAGTTTGTTTTGACGCAGGTGTTAGTAAACAAACACATCGCTAGATTTAAGCACATGCCACAAAACACAGGGGGAGCATTGACCTTCTACACCGCCATTAACAAGGAGCCAACAATCTCCCCCCAACGTGAGCCCAGTGTGTTTCGAACTCCCACGAAACGCCCAATGTGTTTCGAACTCCCATGAAACACACGGGGAGCGTTGATCTTCTACATCGCCATTAACGGGAAGCCAACAATCTCCCTCTCCCACGAAACACAAGGGGAGTGTTGACCTTCTACATCGCCATTAACGGGGAGCCAACAATCTCCCACTGACGGGAGCCCAGTTTCGAACTCCCACTAAACGCCCAATGTGTTTTGAACTCCCATGAAACACACGGGGAGCGTTGATCTTCTACATTGCCATTAACGGGGAGCCAACAATCTCCCTCTCCCACGAAACACAAGGGGAGTGTTGACCTTCTACATCGCCATTAACGGGGAGCCAACAATCTCCCACTGACGAGAGCCCAGTGTGTTTCGAACTCCCATGAAACACACTAGGAGCGTTGACCTTCTACACCGCCATTAATGGGGAGCCAACAATCTCCCACTCGCACGAAACACACGCGAGCCCAGTGTGTTTCGAACTCCCATGAAACACACTGGGAGTGTTGACCTTCTACATCACCATTAATGGGGAGCCAACAATTTCCCACCAACGCGAGCCCAGTGTCTTTCGAACTCCCATGAAACACATGGGAGACTTGACCTTCTACACTGCCATTAACGGGGAGCCAACAATCTCCCCCCAACTCGAGCCCAGTGTGTTTCAAACTCGAGACCTCTGGCTCTGATACCACTTGTTGGAGTTACAATTACCGTTACACCAAAACCAGCAGGAGTTAGTAAATAGACACATCACTAAATTTAAGCACATGCCACGAAACACAGGAAGCGTTGACTTTCTACACCACCATTAACACGGAGCCAACAACAAAAGCAAGCTAAATCTATGGAGAAAATCAAAATTTTTGGTCTACCAATATACTTCAAAAGAACTACCAGATAATTTGATTCAAAAGGTAAGCTCTCACAGCGTTGAATGCTTTAATCAATTGCTTCGATGGCTGCAGCCGCAACAATCCCCTAATGAATTGGCCCTGGGATTCACGCGAAAATCTGCTTGTCTTTCTCTCGGCGCTGAGGATGGTCTGTGCAAAGTGGAAGCCCAAAAAACAACAACAGCGTCACTCTCAGATCAGCGGCCAGCTGCTTGATCCACGAATCCACAAAACATAATAAATCTTCCATCAAATCTGCGACCTTTGCATGATAACCCAACGATTCCAATTTGAACGATAACCCAATCTTCTGCATGCTTCGTATAAAATAGTTAATAAATTATTGTCGGAAGGGTTCCTTCATACAAGAGGAACGCTGGTTCTGTCGCCTTCACACGGATCCATGATCCACCCCAAATGCACAGATCTATCTCCCTCGGCAACAACGAAAATATGGTAGCCTTCTTACTTTTAAAACAGAATGCACAACGTTTTATTCACACAACTCTCACGAATCTTCACACAAACACGGTATTCTCACGAAGGAAGGAAGAAAGAAAAAAACTAAACTAAACTAAACTGCACACAAGAATGTAGCTCCACACACAAATCAAATGTTCACTCAAAACACTCACACAACCAATTATATTTTCACACTCTACAAATTATTTCACACTATACTAATTTATATACAGAGAATCAATCCTCAATGTTTTGTCATTTTTTCCTTTATTTGAAGAAGTGAAGCTAATAGTAGTTAAGATTCACATTAATAACTCACACATTACATGGAAGTATTATTTTCTATACTATTTAAGTGATTTGATTTGTGTAATTTTTACTAATCAAAATTAATAATTAAACATACCAATCAAAATTAATTGTTAAATTTATTTAGAGAATAAAAAATATTTCAAAAATCTAAAATCAAAATAATAAAAATAATATTAAAATAAATGATAAAAGATCTAGAGAAAATCTTATTATCAGATTAGTTATTAGTCCTGGCTGGAAAAAGAAGTTCGATCCTCCCTCCCAAAATCACTAGGAATAAAGAATTATTTACTTAAAAAAAATCCATAGGAAAAAACTTTATTTTAAAATAAAAGAGTTAGTACGTATGTTTATAACCGTGTTTTTCCACATGTCATCTTATCATTTGTATCTGAGTTGTTATCACATATTAAACTTTTTCTTATTAATGTCTGCTAAGAGTAGCCCACTATCAAACTTTCTATCAGCTATTCAGTATTACCACTACAACGTACGTATTTTCTTTCACAAATTCCCCAAAAATTATAGCGGAGTCTTTGGGAAGTGTACACGAATATATTTCTTATGAATAATTAATGCTATCAGCATTAATCAAAAGATTCTGTTCAAATACTGAAAATAGAATTTATTAGGCTCTTTAGCTACACCTTTATTATTCTCTGCCTGGGACTATTAGTATTCGCACCGACGTTGACTCTTTATTAATTCAAGTTGACCAAAGCATTTTAAGTGATGTTTTTCTTTTTTATCCAAACTTTTATTTTCGAGCTTTGCTGTTATTTTGCTTTTATCCAAAGTTTTAAAATGGAGGTCTTATTGCCGGGCTGTTGAATATGCAGATTTGAATTTTTTTTTTAACCAAAGTCTAGATGCTAAGTTGTTGAATGTGCAGATCCGAAAAATGGTTTTAACCAAAGTTTGGATGGCTCAAGATAGAACGCTGCCCATTGATCGAGCGTTGGATGCATGCAATGCACGTGTCGACACCCCTAGGTGATGAACAAACGTCTGCATTTGCTGTAGGATGGATTCTGGTACATTTTCTCGGATGAACTCATGTCCACCTCTGGAAAATATCGAAGAAGAGTTTCCTATGTGCTTGCCTGCCCTGATGTTTCCGCCTCCAGAAACGCCGAGAGAGCCTATGGAATTCCTAGCTAGGTCTCGGAGCATTTCGGCTTTGGAGGTCTCAAAAGCATTAGCTTCATTCACACGTCACAATAGTGGAGGGAATGGACCAGTTTCTCGTGGCGTAGAGATAAAGGTACCACCACCAACCCAAGGAGCAAGTAGAAATGCAGAAAATTTATCTCTGGCTACAATCCCATATGCATATGCATCGAATGCAACCGCAGAGCTAGTAATGGAAAGAATTTTATCACAATCTGTAAGTTTCTCTTATCTTTTGTACTGTGGCTTATGGTCTGTACATTAAGCTTTGTTTTTCTTGAATGTTTGTATAACTCTGGTGCAAGATCTGTCATTGTCCTTGTAATTTAGATTGTTTTTAATCAAAGAACGAGTATTTGGTAAGAGCATTTATTTACGCTCAGTCAGCGGAAATAGAAACCCCTCATGTCAAACAAAGTAATCAGTTTAATACCAGACTACAAGCCAATACTCTTAGCAAATTCTAGCTTCAAGCAGTAATGTGGAGCTAGGCAGGTTGCTTCTGTTTTTCTATGGCAATCGGATTTGTCTATTCATTAGCACAGCCAGATGTTTCAGATGTTTGCTTTTTTGATGCATAACGAATTGTATAAGCTCCTTCTGATGTAATGTTTTAGCGATTCTCAATATACACAATTTATCAATCGAAAATGTTAAGGTATATATGTAGTGAAACTACCTGGTAAGGTATGCTGTCTGCTGGTGGTCTAGTGTTTATTGTTGTGTCAAAAGAAGTTCTGATAGAATGCTCCATGTGGTGGTTGCATTGCGGAGTGATTGGTATAGATTATAAATATTGGCAGTTGTAGATTGAAATTGACTTCGATTGAATGAAAATTATTAGAACTACAACCTTTTTGGTTGTCACCCAATAATCCTGTTACTTAGCTGTGGAATCTGAACCATTAATTGTCTTTTAATTCACACGAGTGTATTCTAGACCCTTTTTCCTTAAAACCTGAAGATAAATAAGTAATTTAGCCATTGTTGGTATTCCGTGCTGGTTCTGTCAAAAAAATTAAGGCAATGTCTCGAAACTATAATGAGGAAAAAATAACACTATAATGGCCGCAGGGTGCCAAGCATGTATGATAATTACTGCTCAAGTCACTGTTCCGTGTCAGCAGGTACTTGTTGCATTATCTGTTTTTTCTGCCACTTCCGCAGCGCAACACCTCTGTAGAGTGCACGGATATCTGCAGTCTTTCTCAAAGCTCTTTACTGCTTGCATAAGGTTATACTGTCTTTAAGGGGTTTTTCATTATTTCTGACATAACATGTGTCTTTATTCTTTTTAGAGGATATAATAGTGTAAATCAGAAGATGCAAGGGCATCTTCACACCCTTAAGAATAAGTGGGAAAGTTGAATAGAAATATATAATTTATTTGAATGATGGTAAAAAATCATAAAAGGGAGTAACATATTTACAGTTCTTGTGTGGGGATAGTAATTTGGATCCAAATAGGCTTCCATTGTATCCTTACTTTGCAGTCAGATTTCTTGTATTTGATGGGCTTAATGACGTTCTCTGTGGATTAATTTGTCTGATTGATATGTACCTTGCATGCTTCAGCTACTTTGATGTTGGAAATTATATCAATATAGATTTAGGGTTAAATTGAATTTAAATACAATTAATCTTACAACTCTGATCTACATTTTTACTCGACTATGGAGTTTGAAGTATTAATTGTTGCCTTTAGATTCCAGAGATCCTTTCTAGGTTCCTGTTAGAGCTTTTGATGTCAAGATTGTCATTATCTTTTGTAGTTGTTTCTTCGAATCTCATGAATTAATTTCCTTCACAGGAACAATGCCATCTGACATCGAGAAAGAGTCTGCATAGCAGTGGTCCACTGAGTATCCGAAGTGCTGGCTCATTTAATGGGAGTCCTCCAGTTTCGCCAAGGGGATCTGATGATTTCAAGGTATGATATTTTACTATGTTTTCTGGAGCAGATCATGAAACCTAATAAATCATGTTTCTTGAATGTATTCAACAATGAGTCTATGACCTCTGTGTTGCCACACCTAGACAGCAATTGTGCCAGAGAATTTTAGATATGTTATGTGGTTGACATTATCTTCTTCAAGCCTGGTTTACTGCAACAAGCTTTCAATTCTGATGTGTAGGTTTAGTTTCGTTACATGGTTCTTTGTTTCAATTTTTTTATTTTGCTACTGGGTATAGTTATGGTATTTACATTCAACTTCCTTTACAATCGTTCTGGTTCTTGTACATTTGAATGAAAAGTATAATAAATTTACAATGGAGAGCCTTACCTCTATCATTGCATCAATCTTGGAACGCATTGGTGTTTTCATATGAGCACAATGAAGATATTTTACCCTTTTTATGAATGTTTGATCTCTTTATAAAAATGGCTGGAAGATAACAATATAAGCTTTTGATTCAAAGACTAGCAGGCGTTAGATATTCGACATTCCAATGAAAGCCATGAAGGTTCTGCGTGTTGAATGGAGTAGCTGTTATCTATATACAGTGCCTCTGAATGTGAAGTGTCTATATCTAGAAAATAAAGATTATCATAAGAAGACAGGATACCAGAAGCAAGAAGCTTAGAATCTCGACACAAACTGAAATTTCCATTACCAAATGAACATACATAACCATTTTTGTCCAAATAAGATATAGAAATTAGGTTCCTTTTGAAAGATGGAACCACTAAAGCATCAAAACTTAAATAAAACCCTGTCTTACATAATAATCTAAATTTTCCTATGCTTTCCACTTCTACTTTATTGCCATTTCCTACGTAAACGTAGCGCTCT
>APFE031364994.1:0-22287 GCA_000404065.3 Pinus taeda
TTACACTGAAATTTGTCACCTTGACTATCTGCAGTCTATGTGGCTTCATCAATAGCCACATTGTCCTCTTTGTCAAGCCCCATACCTCTGCTCTTCATGTCAAAACTTCAAAGAGAGAGAAAGTCACTTGAAAACATGTTTATCTCTGGGTACGCAGGTTCTCTCTACCTTTCCTGCGTGTACGCACTCCAAATACACTATAACTGCGTACTTGTACGCTCTGTAAGCTAAAGGTTGGGTGCGTACCCCTGTAAAGGTCAAAAGGTGCGAGTTTCATCTTTAAGAAGTTACTTGTGGTCACTTCTAGAGCCTTCTAGAAGAGTGTTTGACGTGTATTGAGCGCCTCCAGATGGTTCATGCACCCCTATGATAGAGAAGCTTATCCCATCAAGAGAGGAGCTACCCCATCCAAAAGAGGGAGTATCCCATTGAAGTTGGAACTGAATAACCTCCTCTAGAATACTATAAATACAGGCATTGGGCCAAAGGAGGGGAGGTTGAAAGCTGAACATTCTAAAGGGTAAATGCTGCTGGATTAGGACTTCCATTGTTGACTTGTGAGGAGAGATCACTATCCTTCCTTGTTGCCATATTGGGAGTGGGTGATCTTGTCAAAGTAGAGGAAATCTCTTGGTGGACCCTGGGAGGAGCTTGCACAACACCAAGGCTCAGGTTGTAATGGTTCCTTTTTTGTTTCCTTAATACAAATAAGTCCATTCTTCTCAATGATTTGTTGTTAATGAATTATTTCATGTACTCCTTGGTCTATGTGATGAATATGCTTTGGTTTATGATGAATATTCAGATGTTATGTAATCGTTTGCTTTGTTAGTGTATGCAGGTCTGAAAGTGAAGGAGGAGCTCATCTGGATCAGCAAGGCTGGACTGCTACAACAAGCGTTGGACCTAAGGTAAGATCGAAAACATTTGAATTCTTATAGAATAATGTGTGTTTAGAGAAGGATTGCTCTTGTTTGGTTTGTTTGTCACTAGAGAGTCTTAGACTCCTAGGGAGGTTAGATTTGTCCGCAAATATAACTCTTTCCGCTTGACAATAAGCGCATAGATCATCTCTAAGAAGATGATACATGAGATCAGTTGAAGACATGTTGCTTCAACTAATTCTCCAAGATGACTCCTTCACCTATCTTGTGTTGCCTTTCGTCATCATGTTGCACCTCACCGCATTGCACCATGCTGCACCCATCATCACTATGCTGCATCTCATCACGCTTTATTAATCATGACTGTACCCATCACTGTATTGCATTATGTGCCATTGTTGCACCATGTTTCCATCCTAACCTATGTGTTGGCTGCACCTTGCTTTCTTGTTGTCCCTTGCTTGCTTGTTATCCCTAGCATGCTTGTTGTCCTTAGCATGCTTGTTGTTGCATGCTAGTTGTCCCTTGCATGCTAACTGTAACATTGCATGCTTGGTGTATTTGCTATTAAGTACCATACAACTACCCCAATGTTATTTATTTGTCCCTTGCATGTTGCTCTCCTTCAGAGACAAATCCTCTGGTTGTTTCGGCAGTTCCCCACAGTTCTAGCAGTGTCAGTTGTTCCGGACAGTTCCGGCAGTTCTGATTGTTCCCGGTAGTTCCGGCAGTCCTGGCAGTTCCAGCTTTTCTGGCAGTTCCGACATTTCTGGCTTTTCCAGCTTTTCTGGCTTTTCGGCACTTCCAGCTTTTCTGACACATCCAGTAGTTCAATATTTTCAGGCAGTTCCGTTCAGCATTTCTGGAAGTTTCGACTTTTCCGGCAATTCCAGCTTTTTCGGCAGTTCTGGCTTTTCCCGCAGTTCCAAATTTTCCGGCATTTCCAGATTTTCCAACTTTTTCGGTCATTCTGGTTTTTCCAGCTATTCTTGCTTTTCCGAGAGTGCCAACATTTCCAGCTTTTCCGGCTTTTCTGGTAATTCCGGCTTTTCTAGCATTTTCGGCTTTTCTGGCTTTTCTGCCTTTTTGGCAGTTCTGACTTTTCTGACTATTTCAGCAGTTCCAGCTTTTCCGACTTTTCCATAAATTCTGGATTTTCTGGCATTTCTAGTTTTTCCAGCATTTCCGGCAGTTCCGGCTTTTCCAGCATTTCTGGCTTTTCCAGCAGTTTTGGCTTTTTGCTCTCTGGATTAGGGCAACATTATTCCTTAGGATCTCTCCTCTTACTAAAACCCAAAGACAAGTAGAGAGAGGAAGAGATCCCAATTTTGTTGAAATGACTTGAAGGCCACCTCTATTTATACTAAAACGTTGAGCACATGTGGGGTTTATTTAGTTGCTAGCCAACCTTGACGAATTGTCTTATAACACAAATAAATTCATAACTCCATGAATACTTATCGGAATAGGATGATCTTTAGATCAATGCTACACCTCTCGATGAGAGGGATCCAAGAAAAATATCAACTACCATAAATAAGATGACCCACATGGAGTTTGGCCCTAGTTGCCAGTTTTAACAAATAACCATGGAAATAACCAATCATATAGCCATGCTTATAACCAGCATTAAACCATGAAAATTACAGTGAGATAATAGCCATTAAATACACATATGAATGAGTACAAAAGCATGAGAACTTAGCTTTTATTAAACATAAGCAAATCTGACCAGGTTTAGGACTTCCATGTACCACCTGAACGTAGACATGGTTGAACCAACTCTTTCTTTCAGGTCAATCACCCCCATGCCATATTCCAAGCATGAATGTGGGATCTCATGGATAAACCAATCCAAAAATAACCAAGGGAATCCAAAGGTTAAACCACCTCCATCCTCACCAAACTGGGATCTCACCAAAACCAACACCGAGATCACAAAACCAAACTGAGCTAGGAATGCCTCTGAACTCCATCATTATCCTTGAGGAATTTTTCGTCTCATTGTCTCTTAGGATTTACCGCAATCCACACCAGATAACCATGAGCAATCCCTCCTCCAATAAGTAGATTTGCAAACATCTTATAGAAAATTAGAAAAATAATGTTTACAAAGGAGCCTTGAGAAAGTTATTAGTTGTCAAGTTCAGTTTATATAACTCTTGAGAAAGGTTTTTTCTGTTAAGTTCACTTTCTAGTAATTCATAGTTGATGCTAATAGTCCTCATTCAATATGATTGCACTTGTTTTTTTTAAGCTTCTACATTCTTGTTGAGGTAGCTGCTTCATCACAAATTCCCTTTTAATTTTACATGTAGGTGGATGCTTTCATATATAATATGTATCAACAAAGAGTTCACCCAAGTTTTTCAAGCCTACCTTGATAGTATAATTTACCAAAAAACACACGTTCTATGTTCACAAATCTTATTGTCATGAAAATATAGAATATGAAAAGATTGCATTGTGCACAAACTTGTTTAATAAAGAAATGTTGTCACAAAGTTATTTAGTGCATTAATACAAGGCATTGATGACAAAAGGTAGATCAATGTATAAGATAGAGGAAGATAGCATTATGCACAAACTCATTTACCAAAAAACCATTGTCCCTAAGTTTTATTGAAATATTATTAATCCAACATTGATGATAGTAAGTTGTTGCATCAAAGATTTCACCAAAAAAATCCAAAACTTGAAACTATTAAATCCTAATTCCAATTAATGGTAGCCAATTCCGAGGAAATTTTCTTATTTGTAACCATCCAAATAAAGAAAATAGTGTACATTTAAAATCGATAACTCACATTCAGATGTCAAATATTTTTAAATGTTTGATAAAGCTCCTCTCAAGCTTGCACTGTAGAGAAGAGAATCTAGCAAGTTGTCTTTAAAATAAAAATTGGTTCTACTGCTCTCAATCCAATTCAATGCTTCAAAACAACCATTGTCAAAAATATTGAACTCGGTGCTTCACATAATGAAAGATATGTCATTCGAAACCATAACCAACGATTCGTTCTTCACATACATCATTGGTCAACAACATGAACCAATGAAGATTACCTTGACCCAATAGCAAATATGAATATTTAATGCTTCCAATTAGTGTACCTATGTTGCCAACTAGGTTGCATTGACTCAAGGCTTAAGCATAAAAACACGATGAACGAGCTAATGAATTACATCTAATAATTTCTAGGTGCATTTCATAATAAAAAATTAAATCTAGTAGCGCATAAATTGTATAAATCCATAGCTCAAAGGAAGGATGATCGCAGGTAAATAGAGGGGTGAACTTACAAAATAGCTCGAATCATGCTTGATGTTGGCTTGAACAATTAAATGCTTTTGCTCAATTTTGGAATATATCCACCAGAATCGCATTATTATTTTTGTTGGTGCAATTCCTGACTTTTGTCATTTTATGTTGCACTCGTTGCCCATAACATTGTACTATCCTCTCCTCTATTCTGAATCTCTTTGTGGATCACAGGATTAACCGGGAGGGCTTAACATGCAACTTATTCACTCATTATGCTATCTGTAGGTTTGGACTAAGCTGCAAATTTGACAATTTCATGGGACACTTAAATTAGAGTATATTTAGACTTAATAATTGAATCTGTTGGAGGAAATTGTCCAGAACAATCTTCTACATCAAAAGCTAGTCAACAGCCTTCTGGTGTTGAAAATGTAGGAATAGATTCATAGTGTTCCACTTCAAGAATAAAAGTGGCTTTTTACATTTTTGCGAAGTTGACAGAGTCTACTATTTTAAATGTGATTGAGGTGCCTTATCCTGTCAACTGGGTGCATAAGCCAAGCTAACATTCTCTGTTAAGGATCTACGGCATTGATTGACTAAGCAATAGGAGGTAATTTTTTGATGAGAGTTGTAACCAGGGTTGCCATGAATTTGACGGACATTATGAAGCTCTTTATAATGGTCGAATTCCCCAACTTGTGTAGATAAGACTGGATGAATTTCATTGTAACCTTGTCAAAAAAATTCTTTAACCATGGTATGTAAGTGTAGAGACCAAAATATGATAGAAACGATCAAAATCTAATAGAAAATATAGGGTCTTTTATGTTGTTCAAACAATTATTTTGACTATAAAATATTCTCCATACAAACATAATATATTCTTTAAAGAACTATAAAATTTAGCAAGCAAGATTAGTTCTCATTTTCAATCTAGAAAATAGATCAGTTCTTGTCATTCATGTCACATTATTCTAGAAGGACACTTACCTTTAGTTCTTGCAAATGTGATGTTGCAGCCTAGCATTTCACATTAAGAAAACACGAAATTTCATAATTTTGTCCCAAAAAATATTAAAAATAAAGGTACACTATTTCTGAGATCCCTAAGCTATTGGAGGAAAAGTTCCCCAAACCACACCACTAAGGGCTGAAAAAATGATGCAGCCTAAGCCGCACATACCCACAGTATGCATGTAGAATGCATGTCACATACATCCCAGGAATTCCAAAATTCGTTACTTGGTAAAACCTTCACAAGTCAAGGTTTAATTCTCCTTCAATAAATTCCATGCGGAAACATTTCATTTAACTATCCCAAGTCTAAACTTTGTAGACCTTTGAGTGAAATCTTATAAATCCTTCCATAATCTTTGTACCTTGGCTAAAACTCAAACTTAGACCTTCATTAATTAATCCCGACATTAACTGTAATACATTTATTCCGCTCATTTCTATTATAATTCCCATATAATAGAAATAGTTCACACTTAAACCTTACCTTTTTGCCATTCCATAAACCTTTGCACGTATATCGATGCTCTCTTTAGCACATTCTACCTCCACCATCAATCTCATTCCTTAATCTGACGGTTATCGTGTCATCCGGTCGCCAACTAGCTTGGACGATCTCCACCGTTGATCAATCCCACTCGATCCAACGACTATCATGCAATCTCGCATGAAATCGTGCATGACCAATATCAGGTCGAGAGTGTGCGAGAAAAGTAGTTTAATCGTGCTACGTGTCGCCCGCTAAGGGTAATCGCGTGAATTCTTATAGCTTTTAGGGCACGCGAAAAACTGCTTACCGCCTACAAAGATCGCACCACTATTCTGCACGTGGTTTTAATCTCCGCCATTCATCTTTTTGACTTTATCTTGCACAACTTAATCTTAGCCCTCTATCCCACACAATCTCATTTATTGATCTGACTGATCCAATGGTTCCTGTGCACTGTTACGTTCTTTTGTTTCTTATTGTCTAATAGCCCATTCATTTGTCTTTCTGCCTGTGTATTTGTTCTCGCCTTCTGGTCTTCACTTGTTTTGATCTTGATCTCCGCCATGTTACTTCATTTCTTCGCGCCTTTACACTTCCTTCATAAATCCTTAGGTTTTAAGAAACTCTATAGTTATACCTTCGTTGTAACATTGAAGGTTTTCTCCAATACTATCTGTGTGTAAACCCATAACACTCTTCTTTGTCTTCTTCACTGATTTTGCACACCTGCAAACCTATGTTATGCAGAATTACTCTATTTCACACACAATTTATCATTCGATTACTCAATACAATCCACTAGTACTCATAAATCCAGTTATCTGTATTAATAAACAAACATTTACACAATGCTTTCTTTCTCGGCCTGATCTTCTATATCAGTGGCCTTTCCTTTCCTTCCCCTAGGCTTACAGTCAACCCTATCTAATCTCTAAACTCTAATTCTCACTCTAACTAACTGAATGACTAACTAACTAACTCTATGCCTTTTTGGCTTACATTTATACAAAAGGTTTTGTTAACCAATTCTGGTTTAGATCCCTAATCTGCTGAACTAAATCCCGAATATCCGCTAAGTCCACTTTTGACTCCACTAATTGCTAAGAATCCTCTCTAGTTCCACAAACCATGAAACCAATTTCTAATCTAAGATTTACAATTGATTTCCAAATCTCTCAATCCTCACTAATCACTCATCATCACTCATGTTCTCCTACATTCGATAGCATTTACAAATATCCTCACAATATCTAATTAATTCATATTCCAATCACTCAAAACATTAATAATTACATTAATTTGATACATAGGAATCCAACTTCTTTGAAAACACAAGAGCCCCTAAGTTAACAAGAATATAATGAAATTACTGAGCTGAATGCTCCTGCATCAGACTCCCAAGGTTAAAATAATCATGATCTCCCGATCATTTGCTTTCGACCTTTATCTTCCTGGATCCCATACTTTGTTCTGTAATTTATCTTTTGTTGTTATTGTTGTTTTTTGTTGTTCTCCATGTAGTTTTTAACCTCGTATAGAAATTACCAGCATACGAATTCTAAAACAAAACAAAACAAAAAAATCCCCTGGATCCCAAAACCGGGACTACCAGCTTGATTTTTCATTATATTCCTTTCAATGTTACAATACATATTTATACATGTCAAAGCATCCAATACCATGGACCGAAAACCATCACGTCCAAAACCATGTACGAAAAACATGCACAAAACCATAGGTAGGTCCGCCCAACCTAATATAGGGTCAAAAACCCATAGAGTGGGGTTACATGCACCCCTCAAACCCCCTATGACTCCCCCGTTGTGCAATCAACACAACGAAGGGGGGGCTCCACCCCCCTTCTAACCCCTCGGTCAACTACGTGGACTAGTCGTGGAAAGAATATAACACAACGCAACATTCTCCCACTTGTTGTTTTCTTTCCATAGGGGGCCACAAGAGAGCTTAGTAATTTATACAGCCCTGCAATGCCCATTGTATCTCTACACCAAGAGAACTTCTCAGAGCTCACAGATTTTGTCAATGCATCTGCAGTATTCTTCAAAATGTCCACCTTTACCAACAACACCCTTTTGTCTTCTATCATATCCCTCACAAAGTGATACTAAACATCAATGTGCTTGGTCTTTGAATGATATGTAGGGTTCTTTGTCAAGAAAATTGCACTTTGGTTATCACAGTATATCCTTATAGCTCCCTGTACTAACCCCATACTTGAACACAATCTCTGCAACCAAACTGCTTCCTTGCTTGCATGAGTGGCTGCCATGTATTCTGCCTCTATATAGTTGATAGTGCCACTATAGATTGTTTCTTACTCATCCAAAACTGACTGCACCTCCAAATAGGTTAAACACATACCCACTTGTAGATCTTCTCTTATCCAGATCTCCAGCCCAGTCTGCATCAACAAAGCCACAAATATCCAACACTATGTCCAATCCTGGTCTTCCTTGGTAGCACAAACCATAATCACTAGGGCCACGCAAATACCTGAAAACTCGCTTCACTATTGTCCAGTGCTCCTTCCATGGTTTTGACATAAACCTGCTCAATACTCCCACTGCATGTGCAATGTCTAGTCTAGTACAGACTATTTCATACATCAAGCTACCGACTACACTTGCATATCGAACATGGGACATGTCCTCTTCCTCTTCTTGTGTCTTGGGACACTATTCAGCAGATAACTTCACACTTACAGGAATAGGAACCTTCACCGGTTTACTATCATGCATATTAAATCTCTGCAGTATTATCTCGACATACTTCCTCTAGTTTAACCAGAGCTTCCTCTTTCCCCGATCTCTTTTAATTTCCATGCCCAAAATATAGTTTGCAACACCAAGATCATTCATGTCGAATTTGGAGGACAATTGGGTCTTCAAATCCTGGATAATTTCTTTGTTATTTCCAACCAGCAACATATCATCCACATACAAGACCAGATAAATAACACGGTCACCAATGAATTTAAAATACACACAGTGATCTGCTTTTCTTCTGGTGAAGCCAAGTCCCCGTATAAATGTATCAAATTTCTGATATCACATCCTTAGTGACTGTTTTAACCCATACAAAGACTTCTTTAACTTGCATACCAGTTCTTTCTTACCCTTCGTCGCAAAGCCTTCAGGTTGCTTCACGTAGATTTCCTCTTCCAAATCCCCATGAAGAAATGTTGTCTTCAGATCCATTTGTTCTACCTCAAAATCAAAAGCAGCAGCAACAGATAAAAGTAATCTAATAGAAGTTACCTTGGCAACAGGAGAAAAAATATCACCAAAATCAATTCCTAGCACCTGGGAATAACCTTTCGCTACTAACCGAGCTTTGTATTTCTCCACCTTTCTTTCTCCATTTGTCTTCTTCTTGAATACCCATTTGCTATCAATGGGTACCCTTCCAGCTGGCAACTCCACCAGATTCCAAGCCTCATTTTTGTGCAAATATGACATTTCATCAACCATGGCCTCTTTCCAGAGTTTTCCATCCTGTGAATCTATTGCTTCCTTCACAGTTTTGGGATCATCGTGAGTAATAGATAAAGAAAAATTTGAACAGAAAGCAGATGGACTATACCTTTCTAGCTGCCTTCTTTCTCGAACTGATCTTCTCACACCCGAAGTTTGTGGCTCTTCATCTTTTGATTCCTCCTCTGTTGTAGAGTCTTATTCTTTCTCCTTTAGCTCAAACTCTATCTTCTCATGTTCCTTTGGTTGGACTTCATGTTTAATAACATCTTTTACTTCTCTAAACACCACCTCTTTGTTGTACACAACCTTCCTTGTTACTGGGTTCCAAATCTTATAATCCTTTAAACCATCCTTATGCCCAATAAAGATGCACTTTTCAGATTTACTATCCAACTTGGTATGTTTCTCCTTTGGAACATGTACATATGCATCACATCCAAATACCCTAAGATGTGAAAGAGAGTGTTTCTTACCAATCCATACCTCTTGTGGAGTCTTATCCTCCAACGCTGATGAAGGTGATCTGTTGACCAGGTAACATGTTGTCTCCACAGCCTCTGCCCAGAATTCCTATCCTAACTCAACATCACTGAGCATGCTTCTTGCCCTTTCCATCAACGTCTTGTTCATTCTTTCTGTAACTCCATTTTGCTGAGGTGTATATGGATTAGTCTTCTATCGTACTATACCACACTTCTTATAGAATTCTTCAAATTCCTTTCTACAAAACTCTCCACCATTATCTGTCGTCGGCACCTTTATCTTCTTCCCTGTCTGGTTTTCCACTAGAGCCTTAAATTCTTTAAACTTGTGAAAGACTTCAGATTTCTTCTTAAGGAAATATATCCATGTATTCCTTGAGAAGTCATCTATAAATGATACATAGTACACATATTTACATAGTGATGG
This sequence comes from Pinus taeda, assembly GCA_000404065.3. Classification (NCBI taxonomy): domain Eukaryota; kingdom Viridiplantae; phylum Streptophyta; class Pinopsida; order Pinales; family Pinaceae; genus Pinus; species Pinus taeda. The sequence continues at coordinate 10,063 of APFE031364994.1, forward strand.
AACCTTCACAAGTCTAAACACATCATTGTGCACAAGCTCTAATATTTGTTTCACCCTCTTACCACCAGAGGGGAACTCACCCGATTCTGCTTCCCATATACATAATTTTCACAAAAATCAAAATCCAGAGAGCCATTACTCATACCTTCTAGCATACCTTTACCATGAAGTATTCAAAGGCCCTTCTCTCCAATATGTCCAAGCCTTTGATGCCACAGCATGGTATTTTCTCCAAAGACCACTAGATTTTTTACTGCACTTTCAAGAACCACAAAGTTGTTGCACCCATCAACAACAGTGCTGCCTTGCAGCTTTTACAGAGTTCCAATCCAAACTCCCTGCATCAATACTAGTACTCCTCGAACCATCTTGCAGGTATCCTTCTCGAACACTATTTTTACACCTGCATCATCCAGCTTGCTTACAGAAATCATATTTCTGGGCAATGTTGGAATATGCAGAATGCCTGGAAGTGTTCTAACCCTTCCACTTTGAAACTTTAACTTTAATTTTTTGTGACCAATGATTCTAGCCTTCCTATCATCCCCTAAGAAGACATCACCACCATCGTATTTCTCATACTCATAGAACCAATCTCTATGGGGAGTGAAGTGAAAGGATGCACCTGATTCAATCAAACATGCTTCATGATCTACATGTGTACTTGAAGAAGCCAAGTACACATCCCCACCTTCATCTGAAGTGGTTTTCGCCTCTACAAAAGGAGCACCATCAGATCCCTTTCCTTTATCAAAAGCTTTAGATTTACAGTCCCTTTTGTAGTGCCCTTCCTTTCAACATTTCCAGCGCACCACCTTTACAGGTTTTCCTGGAGATTTAGATCTCCCTCTATATTTAGATCTCCCACTCGATGACTTATTTTTGTTTATGTTCTGGGACCATCCTCGTACAGACAAGGCATCACCATTTTGGCTCTCCATATTTTTCCGTCTCATCTCCTCCGTCAGTAAGGATGAGACTATTTCATCAAACTGCAAGACAGTTGTATTACTACCTATTGCAATAACCAGACTATCCCACGAATCTGGAAGAGAACACAACAAACTGATGCACTTATCTTCATCTAAAATTTTAATATCAACAGATAATAACTGACTTACCACAGTATTAAATGCGTTCAGATACTCTGTCACCGAGTCTCCATCTTTCATCCTCAGGTTATACAGCTTTTTCTGTAGGAATAATTTATTCACCAGAGACTTAGATTGGTACAAATTCCCTAACTTGTCCCACAAAGCCTTCGCTGTAGCTTCCCCTGACACATTCAAAAACACTGAATCTGAGACACACAATCATATTATGCTCTTTTCCTTCCGATCCAATGTCTTCCATTCTTCATCGAACACTCTCGTTGGTTTAGTACCCGGATCTACCGCGATCCACTTATCTTTATCCACCAACAAATCCTCTATCTTGAGTTTCCACAACTCAAAACTCTTACCATTAAATTTCTCGATCTCTATCTTTCCACTGCTTGCCATCTTCTTTCACCACTAGCATCGATCTCGTAGATCTCCCATTGAATAGGGTCTACCACAGGCTTGAGAGAAGCCCCTCAACAACGAAGGCGTCCCCTTGAAGCCAAAAATAGCTCTGATACCAAATGTAGGCTTAACCCCGTACAGAAATTATCTGCATATGAATTCTAAAAAAAAAAAAATCCCCTGGATCCCAAAACCGGGACTACCAACTTGATTTTTAATTATATTCCTTTCAATGCTACAATACATATTTATACATGTCGAAGCATCCAATACCATGGACCGAAAACCATCACGTCCAAAACCATGTGCGAAAAACATGCACAAAACCATGGGTAGGTCTGTCCAACCTAATATAGGGTCCAAAACCAAAATTTTCTGGGGCGCTACCCCAAACCCCTTAGAGTGGGGTTACCTGCACCCCTCAAACCCTCTGTGACTCCCCCGCTACGCAATCAATGCAACAAAGGCGAGCTCCGCCCCCTTTCTAACTCCCGGTTAACTACGTGGACTATTCATGGAAAGAAAATAACACAATGCAACACTCCAGGTCTCCACACTTTATGCTACATTGCCCCACTAGCTATGCTCTCACAGTCTGTTGTTGTCTTTTTCTTGTTGTTTCTTGGCCTTCTTACTGTTGCTTTCTTCTGAGGCACCTTCATTATCAATGTTATTATTCTTTCAATCTCTATGTCCAATTTATCTTTTGACTAATAATTACTTTGCCAGTTGTTGTTGTACTCTATCCACTCATCTTCAAACTGTCATTTACTGTCTTCTCTTTGAAGTTGTTGGATTCTTATTACCGACCTTTCATTCATACCCTCTTGTTTGACAATCCTCAGTAATTGTCCTTCACTTCCTTGACTGATTCTGACAAACAGTTTAACTTCTTCAAGCATGATATCTTCATGTTTTTCATTTCCCTCATCAGCATGTTCATCCTGGCAACTTCCAGTCTTCTTTAGTTCTAAAACTACCTCTTCAACTTGAAACATGTCTGTCTCATTTTCATCAAATCCTGCAATCATAAAACAATTATCAAAATTAAAAATATAAGGCCTCATTACCTTTTCTTTCTCTGGCAACATCTCATTACGTTGCTCTGAGTTTTCCTTCAATTCCTTTGTCAAAACATCAGTATGTGATTTAAACTCTCCTACATCTCATCAGTTTAAATGATATCTCTCTGCTCTGGTTCACATTAATGAACTCCTTCTGTAATGTCAATTTGTTGAACTTTCATTACCGTTCTCTTTTCCTTATGATTGTCATTCATGACAATTTCTGTCTTCCTTTTTCACCAATTTATCCTGAGTATATATCCTTTGTTTTTCCAACTTCCTTCTTTGAAAGTCTAATTTTCTATATAACTCAATAATTTTAATTGGAGTAGAATTTGGAAATTTCACACTTCCATACCTTCCTTTATTATTTACCAATCATCAGATGTCCTTTCTCCCTTTTCTAAATCTTTTGCATAGGCTTCTTCTTTCTTCAATTTTGTGGTTGCCTTTTCTTTGTCTTGAGACAAATTTGCCTCCCCTTCTTCTTCAATAAACTTTGTCTTGTTGTCTCTTTGTAAACCTTCTTCAAGAGCTATCCTTGCCCCATCATCTACATTAATATTCTCCTGCATTTGTTCTTCATCAATAACATTATCAAATTCATTAGATTACCTCTCCGAGAAAATATTCCTGCATTCTTCATTAGAATAATATTATGATCTTCCATCTCTATGACAACTTCAAATGAATGTCTTCTCCCATTAAGTAACTCATCCATGGACTCTTTCTACTGTAACCAGTCAAATTCTTCCTCTTCTGAGAAATTTTATTTGTCACGTTTTACTTCAAGATCTTCATCCATCCTGAAGACATCTTCACAAATTTTCTTTTCTCCTACAATACCTACAATCATACACAAATTATCAGTTTTAAAAACATAAGACCTTGTGGTCTCACTTGATGTTTTAGTCGTCATATCTCCTTACTGTCTTGAATTCTCACAATAATTCATAAGGTTTTTCATAGATCTCCAGTCTTCATCTTCACCCAGAACTTCACCCTGTTCAGCTTCATAAATGGAAACTTCCATTTCCAACTCAGCTTCTATGAGTTTTTCCACCATGCACTTCACTTGCTTCTGTTGTAGCCTTTTCTGTAACTTAGACCACTTCACTATCTTTTTCCTCAAGACCCAACCTTGTCTTTGATTTTCCTCTAGTAGCATCCTTAATACATTGATTTTTTCTTTTAACTCTACAATCTCCTTGTCACACTCCTCTTGACTCGTTCTCTTGCCATTTTCCTTGGCATCCTCCTTCTTCACTTTTCTTCTGTTGTGGTCTTCCTCTGAACCTTTGTTACCTCTGTTATTATTATCAGTAGTCATCTCCTTCTCTATCTTCATGAGTTCCTCACTCACTTACTATGAGCTGCATTAAATCCTCTGCAATAGTAAGTCCTCCCTATTGCCACTTATCTCACCAAGCTCTCCTCTGTACTTGGTCTTTTGGCAAGCACTTGGTTCTCTATTCTCTCGAACCTCTTTGAGCACTTCACTCTGCTCCTTCTAGGCTTCAACTCATCTACACCTTTTAAGAACACAATTTTCCTCTTTATCTAACCTCTCTTGGAATTCTTCAAGGTTCTACCACATTCAGCTTTCATTCATAAACTCTTACCAAATTCTTTCATCCCTTACAAATTCTACCCACATCCTCTGTGCAATTTCCTTTATGATCTTTCCATGAGATGCAACAATACCTCTACAGTAACAAGTCCCTCTTGCTACATGATACCACACTAAGCTTCTCTTCTCTGAGATCAAGCCTTTGGCATCTCTCTGGTTCTCTCCTTTGGAACCAACTGAGCACTCCTTGCTCTAGGTTGCTGCAATCTCGTGTGAAATCGTGCACGACTAATATAAGGTCGAGAACACACAAGAAAAGTAGTTTTCTTGTGCCACGTATCACCCGCTAAGGGTAATCGCGTGAAATTGTAGAATACCACTTACAACTTTTAGGGCACACGAGAAACTGCTTACAGCCTACGAAGACTGCTCCACTATTCTGCACGTGGGTTTAATATCCGCCATTCATCTTCTTGAATTTATCTTGTGCGACTTAATCTTAGCCGTCCATCTCATACAATCTCATCCATTGATCTCACTGATCCAACAGTTCCTGTGCATTGTTACGTTCTTTTGTTTCTTACTGTGTAATAGCCCATTCATTCGGCTTTCTAACTGTGTATTTGTTCTTACCTTCTAGTCTTCACTTGTTCTGATCTTAATCTCTACTCTGTTACTTCATTTCTTCATGCCTTTACACTTCCTTCATAAATCCTTAAGTTTTAGGAAACCTTATAGTTATACCTTCACTGTAACATTGAAGGTTTTCTCCAATATTGTCTGTGTGTAAACCCGTGCACTCTTCTTTGTCTTCTTCTCTGATTCTGCACACCTGCAAACCTATGTTGCGCATAATTACTCTAATTCACACACAATTTATCATTTGATTACTCAATACAATCCACTCATACTCAGAAATCGAGTTATCTGTATTAATAAACAAACATTTACACAAGACTTTCTTTCTCGACCTAATTTTCTATATCAGTGGCCTTTCATTTCCTACCCATAGGCTTATAGTCAACCCTATCTAATCTTTGAACTTTAATTCTCACTTTAACTAACTGATTGACTGACTAACTAACTCAATGCCTTTTTTGCTTACATTTATACAAAAGGTTTTGTGAACCAATTCTGGTTCAGATCCTTAATCTGCTGAACTAAATCCTAAATATCCTCTAAGTCCACTTTTGAATCAACTAATCCCTAAGAATCCTCTCTAGTTCCACAAACCATGAAACCAATTTCTAATCTAAGACTTACAATTGATTTCCAAATCTATCAATCCTCACTAATCACTTAGCATCACTCATGTTCTCCTACATTCGAGAGCATTTACAAATATCCTCACAATATCTAATTAATTCTTATTCCAATCAATCAAAACATTAATAATTACATTAATTTGATACATAGGAATCCAACTTCCTTGAAAACACAAGACCCCTAAGTTAACTAGAATATAATGAAATTGTTGAGCTGAATGCTCCTACATCAAAGGGAAATAACATGGGATTGCAAATCATAATTCTTGTGCAATATGCAGTAGATCAATTCCATAGTTCTCACTTCCAGCAAAGACTATTATTAACATCATGACACACTTACAAGTGGTGACAACAACAAAGTTCAGTATTCTAGTCAGAATGGAATCTTAGAGGTAGCACTTCAAATTAGCCATGCAAAGGAACTTAAACTAATTGATCTTAACATACTGTGAGAAGTAGATCCAATGTGTGGTTTCCATTTTAAGCATTAGGTACTGTCATTCGAGCTTCATATGTGCAAGAAACTGATTAGGAAGTGACCCTAGTCCAAAAAATTTAGGAATATAGAAAAAGAAGCAGAGGGTTCTAAATTGGAGGATGGTTAAACCAACACCTTTTGCCACAGCCACAAAGTACAGTTAAATTCAGCGGACCTCTCTAGATAAGGTCTGATCTCTGCTTCCATAATCTCATGTTGTTGTTGTAGATTAATTTACCTCCTAGTCTTTGAAATACATAGTGTTCATACAGTCAGGCGGTGTTCAATACGATAACATCAATCCCAGTGAGGCAAGTTCCCATGTTAAGTTTTAAGACAACCAAATGTCATGTTGCCAGGTCAATGCACATATGGTCTTATGTCCCATTATAGTGAGTCTGGATAGACTAATTTTATGACATCATGAAAAGTCGTCAATTTCTCATACAACCTCTAGCACCCATATGAAACCCAGAGTGAGGATCACTGCAAATTGTTAAATTTTGTCACATGGTACAAAATTACTGAGTGCAATGTACAGCTAATTTAATCAACTGTTTAATTGTACCTTAAACTTCCTGTTATCACCAAAATAGGTTCTTGATAGGCTTTTGATTAGACTATCTCAGTGTAACTATTTCAAACCAATCTTTTAGCTAAGGTTTAGCCTCCTCAACCTGAGAGGGCTCTCTCAAAGGGTTAATGATACTGATTAAATATATGGATAGATGGCTAACTCTATCTTGGTTTTGTGTGCTTGTAGGTTGAAAAGATGAAGGCTTGCTACCATTGGACTATGGAGTCAACAAGTCAATAAATTCAGTGTCAAGGTTTCTTGACATGAAAGCTCAGGCAAATGGGGTTTTCAAACAAAGATAATTCACTCAAGAAAATAGGTCATCACAGTAATTCCATTACTAAAGGAAGTCAGAGCATAGGGTTATGAATCCTGAGTAATAGTAATGAAACTTACTGCTAGTAGTTCAAATATAGTTTACTAACAAAATGTAGAAAGACACAGTGATCTCATTTCTAAAGGAATTCAGAGCACATGGTTGTGAATTATGAGTAATAGCAATGAGATCTACTGCTAAACACAACAATTCCATTACTAAAGGAAGTTATAGCATAGGGTTATGAATTCTGAGTAATAGTAATGAAACTTACTACTATTAGTTCAAAGACTGTTTACTTACAAAATGTAAAAAGACACGGTCATCTCATTTCTAAAAGAAGTCAGAGCACATGGTTGTGAATTCTGAGTAATAGCAATGAGATCTTCTGAAAATGGTTTAAAGTAACATATAAATCAAGACAACATTAACCCCATGAGAACTCAGATCTGTTTAGGAAAACATCTATGCATTACTGATTATAGTTCATAGCATAAAGTAGCAGCTAGGCCAAAAAATCTTCAACCCCTTTGCTAATTCCACATCTTGCTTCATATATAGCTTTTACAATAAGGATTCCCTCATCCTTCATCAAGAGAATTCGAATTCATATGATTGACACCTATTCTAACCATAAAAAAAACCTTTAAATGCATTTGACAGCTAACTAACAGTCCTAGAGTCCTAATACAATTAGGAGTACAACTCCTTGTTATGACTAAACCACCTTAACTAAACATTGAATGCATTCTTTGACAGTTGCAACCTCATGAGGTCGAATTTGATGAATCCTCCCACATTGTCACCTCACTGCTAATGATAAACCCTAGAAATTAGGGAACATGTCTCTCTGTTTTTAGGTTTAGGATCCTTGAAAATTAGCACATGGGACATACCCTTTATCTTCTCATACATGACATATTTTACGAAACTGAAGGAGGTTTTTGAATTCCATGTTTTCTAGAACACAAACCTCTCTTCTTTTTTTTTAAACACTTCTCCAGCTGTCCCTAATCTGTCCTTGAAAAACACATGTAAAACAGGAAAAATATGTTCTCTGAAATTAGGGTTTCAAAGAAATATTAGTATCTCCCAATTGATAACACTTATGAAGAAAGTGAGATAGGTTATTGTAGCTAGAGAGTTGATGAAGAGAAACCAACTTCCAAATTCCAAAATAACTTCTCTTGTGACCGGAAACTGATCTTGAAAAATACTGCTAAAACCAGAAGACAAAGCTTGGCTTTCAGCGGTTTCGTAGCGCAAATTTAATCATAAATTTCTCCCACCTCACAATGAATTTGAAGAAATTGAAAGAGGTTTTTGTAGTTAAGTATGTTAGGAATAAAATAATCTTCTAGTTTTCAAAATTGAGTTCTCATCTGCTCAAGAAGCCTTCTGTAAGTTGACTAGTAAAAGCAAAAAACAGAGTCTTTTATGCTGAAACAGGTTGCTTCAGTGATTTCGTAGCACAAAACTGGTTTTTTACACTGTCTATGCTATGAAAACGTGGATTCATAGCTAATTTCAAATTTTTTTATAAAATGGCTAAACATATGACTTTCAAAAGATGATATGGGACCTATAAAGTGTAAAACAAGGTTATTGAACTTTATTTGATGATGGAAATGAGACTCTAACCTTATGACTTAGACTCTAAAAACCATAAAAGTGACTTAACCACCATTTAACATTATGACTTAGGAATAAATGTAAACTGTCCAAGTTTTAGAAAATTTGAGGGTGATAACAGTGACTCCACTAGGGATAGTGTGCCGTTGTGGTACACTAAGAACTTGTAGCTCCAGTGCCGCTATCCATCCTCTAGAATGAAACTCTGAAATTCGCCCAATCTACTCCTCAAGCCTTTAATGATTTCTGTAAGAGGAATTCAAATTGCACCTACTGAAACAGATGCTCAGTCAACCTACCATGAGCTTATTTGCACATTCCTACCTACCCTATCAGCTGCAATCTCCACTTGTAGCTCTAGGAACATGAAACTTCCAATGAAGCCAGTCATCGATTTGATCTGACACTTAAATCTCTTGACTGTGCTTGAAGCCAAAATAAACCAGATACTGAAATAACCAAGGCAGCATGAGGTGTAACTGTTCTTCAAGATGAAAATATAACTAGAAGCCTGAACAATAAATCTTTTCCATGTAGTCAGCTATAGGGTCAAAAAACACATGGTGAGTTTGATGTTTCTTGTGATATTCTGCAGCTTTGGACAACTCACCAATACTTTGATCATCTGCATAAGGCTTCAGTTGTGTCCTCTCAAACTGCTCCTCAAAGTGATTTTCAAAAATAATGTATTCTTCCTCAATCTCAAAAGAGAAAGGAAGCAACACCCTCTCTTTGTATTCTACCATAGAAAGCTTTTGAAAAGTATGGTCATGATCATGAAGACTATATGATTGAATTTGACCTTGTAAACCTTCAATGTCTTTCTCAATGTTCTTAGCAACTTCATCCAAAAATTTCATCTTATCTTATGTCTTGCACTCAAATGATTTTAGATAAGAAGACAAGGACAAAGAAAAAATTTCATCTATTTCTTCATTAATATGATCATCATTCCATTGTTTGAAACCTTGAATTGAAGGAGAGTTTGCCACCAACTCTGTTCTATCTATCCATTCCTCCAAAAACATAAGCCAAAAGTCTGCAAATGACTTAATGGATTTGGCAAGAAAGCTTTCAATCCACTCTTTACATTTCCCTTGAAATGAATCATAGAACAACATAATGCAAACATCCTCATGTTTGACTCTAAGAAGCTCAGTAAAATCACAGAAATATGATATATGCTTCAAAGTTAAACTCAAATCTTCTCCATTGAATTTTGGACCATTCCTTAGAAAATATGCATCTTTGGGAAAATGATTTGGGAAACCATGAGTTCTTGAAAAATTTATGCATGCATACCTTGAAATAAGAATGGTAGCATCCGAGTTCTTCATAACTCCAGTGGAATCACCATGAATCTATGAATTTCGAATTATTCAATAATGGAGTCGCCAAGGTAGTTGTGTAGCCTCAAAAATATTTATGAGATCCTGCTACCTTCAGAAGTTCAGCTTCTTGATTTCGGGAATGAATAATCTTCAGGCTCCCGGCAAACGTACCAAAACGTTATCACCAAAATAGGTCCCTAGTAGGCTATTGATCAGACTATCTCAGTGTAACTATTTCAAACCAATCTTTTAGCTAAGGTTTAGCCTCCTCAGCCTGAGAGGGCTCTCTCAAAGGGTTAATGATATTGATTAAAGATATGGATAGATGGCTAACTCTATCTTGGTTTTGTGTGTTTGTAGGTTGAAAAGATGAAGGCTTGCTACCATTGGGTTATGGAGTCAACAAGCCAATAAATTCAGTGGCAAGGTTTCTTGACATGAAAGCTGAGGCAAATGGGGTTTTCAAACAAACATAATTCACTCAAGAAAATAGGTCATCACAATAATCCCATTACTAAAGGAAGTCAAAGCATAGGGTTATGAATTCTGAGTAATAGTAATGAAACTTACTGCTAGTAGTTCAAAGATAGTTTACTAACACAATGTAGAAAGACATAGTGATATCATTTCTAAAGGAAGTCAGAGCACATGGTTGTGAATTTTGAGTAATAGCAATGAGATCTACTGCTAAACACAACAATTCCATTACTAAAGGAATTCAGAGCATAGGGTTATGAATTATGAGTAATAGTAATGAAACTTACTGCTAGTAGTTCAAAGATTGTTTACTCACAAAATGCAGAAAGACACAGTCATCTCATTTCTAAAAGAAGTCAGAGCACACGGTTGTGAATTCTGAGTAATAGCAATGAGATCTTCTGCAAATGGTGCAAAGGAACATATGAATCAAGACAACATTAACCCCATGAGAACTCAGATCTGTTCAGGAAAACCTCTCTACATTATTGATTATAGTTCATAGCATAAAGCAGCAGCTAGGCAAAAAAGTCTTCAACCCCTTTGCTAATTCCACCTCTTGCTTCATATATAGATTTTAAAATAAGGATTCCCTCATCCTTCATCAAGAGAATTCGAATTCCTATGATTGACGCCTATTCTAACCATAAAACAAACCTTTAAATGCATTTGACAGCTAACTAATAATCCTAGAGTCCTAATACAATTAGGAGTACAACTCCTTCTTATGACTAAACCACCTTAACTAAACATTGAATGCATTCTTTGATAGCTGCAACCTCATGAGGTAGAATTTGATGAAGCTTCCCACGTTGTCACCTTACTGCTGATGATAAACCCTAGAAATTAGGGAACATGTTTCCCTGTTTTTAGGTTTAGGATCCTTGAAAATTAGCACGTGGGACAGACCCTTTATCTTTTCATACATGACATATTTTACGAAATTGAAGGAGGTTTTTGTATTCCATGTTGTCTAGAACAAAAACCTCTCTTTTTTTTTTTAAACACTTCTCCAGTTGTCCAGAATCTGTCCTTGAAAAACATGTGTAAAACAGGAAAAATCTATTCTCTGAAATTAGGGTTTCAAATAAATATTTTTATATCCCAACTGATAACACTTATGAAGAAATTGAGATAGGTTATTGTAGCTAGAGAGTTGATGAAGAGAAACCTCCTTCAGAATTCTAAAATACCTTTTCCTGTTACCAGAAACTGATCTTGAAAAAGACTGCTAAAACCATAAGACAAAGCTTGGCTTTCAACAGTTTCGTAGCGCAAGTTTAACCATAAATTTCTCCCACCTCACAACGAATTTGAAGAAACTAAAAGAGGTTTTTGTAGTTTAGTATGTTAGGAATAAAATAATCTTTTAGTTTTCAAAATTTAGTTTTCAGCTGCTCAGGAACCCGTCTGGAAGTTGACTAGTAAAATAAAAAAAAAAGTCTTTTATGCTGAAACAGGCTGCTTCAGTGATTTCGTAGCGCAAAACTGGTTTTTTCCACTGTCTGCGCTACGAAAACATGGATAAGTAGCTATTTTCAATTTTTTGTAAAATGGCTAAACATATGACTTTCAAAACATGATATGGGACCCATAAAGTGTAAAACAAGGTTATTAAACTTTATTTGATGATGGAAATGAGACTCTAACCCTATGACTTAGACTCTAAGAACCATAAAAGTGACTTAACCACCATCTAATATTATGACTTAGAAACAAATGTAAATTGTCCAAGTTTTAGGAAATTTTAGGGTGATAACACTTCCCATAAGAAATTCGGCATTAGCAACTCAACCACTAGAGCAAACCATGAGTAGACCCTCCATCAATTCACACCCATAACAGTGCTTCATAGTATTTATATCAATGCTGGTAAGTTCTATACTAGTAGGTGTTATTACAATAAGTTCATATATTTTACCTAAATTAGAAATTGCGACTATTGGAAGCAAATGCTAACACTAATTTCCATAAAACAATTCCTCAACACCACTTCAAGCACACCAT